>CM069159.1:33985586-34063086 GCA_035221665.1 Okamejei kenojei | reverse complement strand
GCAGATTCTTAAAAGAGGTAGTCATGGAAATAGTGTTGCCTTGGTTGTCATCTTCCAAACTCTGAGAGATAATGGAACCGGTTCTGCGAATCAGAGGTTGAGTGGGCTGGGACGCTATTCCTTGGAGCGCAGGAGGATGAGGGAAGATCTTATAGAGGTGTATAAAATCATGAGAGGAATAGATCGAGTAGATGCGCAGAGTCTCTTGCCCAGACTAGGTGATTCGAGGACCAGAGGACATGGGTTCAAGGTGAAGGGGAAAAGATTTAATAGGAATCTGAGGGGTAACATTTTCACACAAAGGGTGGTGGGGGTGTATGGAACAAGCTGCCAGAGGAGGTAGCTGAGGCACGTTTGAGAAACAGGTAGACTGGTACATGTATAGGACGGGTTTGGAGGGAGATGGACCAAGCGCAGGCAGGTGGGACTGGTGTAGCTGGGACATGTTGGCCGGTGTGGGCAAGTTGGGCCGAAGGGCCTGTTTCCACGCTGTATCACTCTATGACTCTATGAGAAGGGGTTAAATAGTCATCCTGCTACTTAAAAGAGAGAGAGAGGAACAGGGAAGGATAGACCAGTCAGCCTGGCATCTGCAGAAGGGAAATGTTAGAATCCATTATAAAATCTGTGATAAGGGAGCGCTTGGAAAATATCAATGGGATTAGACAAAATCAGCATGGATTTATGAAAGGGAAATCTTGTTTGACATACCTATTGAATCTTGTTGAACATGCATATGCTATAATAGATACTGGGAAATTGGTTGATGTAATGCCTTTGGATTTTCAGAAAGTCTATTAAAAAGGCGCACAGAGTTTGAAATTAAACCAGGCGGGATTGTGCACAGACTGAAAACTGGCTGACAGGCAAAAGATAAAGATTAGGGATGGCAGGGCAAGGGGACTGCAGATGCTGGGCTGCTGAGCTACTGACAAACTACTCAGTCAGCCAATCGGCATCTGTGAAGGCAGATGGACAGGCAACGTTTCGGGTCGGGATCATTCTTTGGATTGATCAGTCTGAAGAAGGATCCCGAATCGAAACATCATTGGCCTACCTTCCTCGACAGATGCTGCCTGGCCTACTTAGTTCCTTGAGCACTAAGATTAGGAATAAACTGATCTTAGAAACATAGAAACATAGACAATAGGTGCAGGAGTAGGCCATTCGGCCTTTCGCATCTCGGTCCAAAAAGACTTCCCCTTATCCTTAAACTGTGACCCCTTGTTCTGGACCTCCCCAACATCGGGAACAATCTTCCTGCATCTTGGCTCAGCGGGACTTGACTGAGGATGAAATATGCAGAGGTCCGTGCGTGGATCGCAGCCGTTCACAAAATGTACCAATATTTTTGTTGAAGGAACTGAATGTAATATTTCAAGTCTAGCCAATGAGGAGAGGATGTTTCCACTAGCGGGAGAGTCTAGGACCAGAGGGCACAGCCTCAGAATAAAAGGACGTACCTTTAGAAAGGAGATGAGGAGGAATTTATTTAGCCAGATGGTGGTGAATCTGTGGATTTCATTGCCACAGACGGCTGTGGAGGCCAAGTCAATGGATATTTTTAAGGTGGAGGTTGACATATTCTTGATTAGTACAGGTGTCGGGGGTTATGGAGAGAAGGCAGGAGACTGGGGTTAGGAGGGAAAGATAGATCTGCCATGATTGAATGGCAGAGCAGAATTGATGGGCCGAGTGGTTTTATTCTGTTCCTATAACTTAAGAACTTATCATATTGAGGGGCAGAACTGGCTTAATGGACTAAATGGCCGACTCCAGCTCCTATTTTTCCATGTTTCTATGACTTTCAATCAGGACATGGCAAAGGCCGGTCGGAACTGCGGTCAACCAGGCTGGCTGGTCTCAGCTCCCAGTCAGCCCTGTTCCCTGGCCCCAACTCCATTTTTGGCTCTGAAGTTTGGACAATTTCCCTGCCTTTTAACAAGAGACTGGATACACATGTGCTGCATTCCTCAGCTGCTTATACTCCAAGATGCTGCTAATAAAATGGCAGCTGTATCTAATATTTTCTATTAGGCTAGCTGGTTTCGAAAACTTTATACCACACTTTAAACTACGGGAGGTGACTGATAAAAATACTTCATATTATTCAGTCTCTTACCGAGGAAACCATTTCATTAGCTCTGCCATCACAGTTCATGTACGTATGTTGCTGTTACTGAAGTCTCCTGTCCACTAAAGCCAGGTGATAATGCATTCCTTACGGTCAAGGTTTGCCAGCTGGTGTTACCATATACGTCCGTCAATATTGGCCCTTCCAGTTGGGGTTGGAGGGGTATTGGCTTAACAAAGCCACACAGTCGGAAGAAGGGTCTCGACCCGAAACGTCACCCATTCCTTCTCTCCAGAGATGCTGCCTGTCCCGCTGAGTAACTCCAACTTTTTGTGTCTGTCTTTGGTCTTCCTCACTATCATGCTCCTAATCCCACATGAACCTTCTCCCAATCTCCACCCTCTTTCAAAATGCCCAAGGCATTCCCGTCCTCACAATATCACCCTTCCAATACCTGTGCTATTCATCCCATTATCCCACAATGCCATCCTCCCAAACCATACAAGTATTCCCCTCCCATTCCCCACAGTATCTGTCTCCAAGTTCCCACCATATAATGTTCTCCCATCTATTGTATCCCTCTCCCAAACCCTTAACTACACATCTTGTACATCCCACAGTATTCCCATCCCAATCTTCACACTATTCCCCCGGCCAATGTCTCTCTCCTAATAATGCCGCTAACTACCTTTCCCCTTTGTCCACAGCTTGCCTCTCCTAATTCCCACCGTATATTCCTCTTCTCCCCTACTACAGCATCATGTTACTCACCCTTCTTCAGACGATGAAAGAATCGGGTGAAGAAGGGTCTCAACCCATTCCTCCTCTCCAGGGATGCTGCCTGTCCCACTGCGTTACTCTGGTATTTTGTGTCTATAAATAGTGCCTTCCACTTCTCAAAAGCCAGTCTAACTTTTCTGCTGCTCATTCAACTCTTATTTCTTATTGCATATCACTCGACCCGAAACGTCACCCACTCCTTCTCTCCAAGAGATGCTGCCTGACCCTCTGAGTTACTCCAGCATTTTGTGCCCGTCATTGAACATTGGGAATTGGGTCTTCAGCACTGATTTTTTGCCCACTGTCACTGCTGTCTCACTCACTCTCAACTCTCCGAAAGTCCACTTTTCTCCTGGCAATCAGTAAAAGGCAGGCCAGCCCCAGGGGGTATTTTAGCCCTTCACATGGTGGCCCGCTGCCAGGGATGGATGGCTGGTGCCTGAGCTGGGAACTCAAGTGGAGACTGGCGTCAACTCCCTCCATCTGTTTGCAGGAGAAGTCAGCCCAGGATTTGCAGCAAGCAGCCAGCAATGTAACAGCTCTGCTGCTGTAATAAACCCCAGGACGCCCGAGCTTCCACTCTCTCCACTGCGAACACCAAATTGCAATGAAACCGGTGTGGAGTAGAGCGGGCTCCCCGTGATCTCTCCTCGCTCACACCCCCGGCTGCTCTATCCGCACAGCGATCTCCGCTCTTTACAGCAATCGCTCCCAGTCAGTAAAACCTTCCGCTCATCAACGTGGAGTGACTGCATGCTCCCCACTGCTCTCCTTTATTAGTCAGTCTGAATTCCCACCATCCCGCTCCAGATGGTGTAAGGTTGTCTGCGTGAAGCTCTCCTGAACCAAGCAGCTCAGCAAAAGTAGTCTCCATCCTGACCAGGCTTGGACAGACTGGACACAGAGGCATGTTTCCACTGTCTAGGACCAGAGGCCATGACCTCAGAATAAAAGGACGTTCCTTTAGGAAGGAGATGAGGACAATAGACAATAGACGCTAGGTGCAGGAGTAGGCCATTCGGCCCTTCGAGCCAACACCGCCATTCAATGTGATCATGGCTGATCATCCCCAATCAGTACCCCGTTCCTGCCTTCTCCCCATATCCCCTGACTCCGCTATTTTTAAGAGCCCTATCTAGCTCTCTCTTGAAAGCATCCAGAGAACCTGCCTCCACTGAGGCAGAGAATCCCACAGACTCACCACTCTCTGTGAGAAAAAGTGTTTCCTCATCTCTGTTCTAAATGGCTTGCTCCTTATTCTTAAACTGTGGCCCCTGGTTCTGGACTCCCCCAACATCGGGAACATGTTTCCTGCCTCTAGCGTGTCCAAGCCCTTAACAATCTTAAGGGTCTGAAGAAGGGTTTTGGCCAGAAAAACGTCGCCTATCTCCTTCCCTCCATAGATGCTGCTGCACCCGCTGAGTTTCTCCAGCATTTTGTGTAACCCTTAACAATCTTACATGTTTCTATGAGGCATGAGGTCACGGGGAGAACGCACAAACTCCGCGCAGGATGGAACCCGGGTCCCTGGCGCTGTGAGGCAGCAACCCTACCGCTACGCCACACTGCCGCCCCAGCGAGTGCAAAAGTCTAGCAGAGGGGTGGCTGCATTACACAGCGAGTCAAACTGCGGTGTTAACATGTTGCTGAAGGCAAAGGGGACATTACAACCCCAGCTCGTGTTGACGCATCGGTTAGCTCTGCTGGATCCCACACTACTGAGCCATGCTTAATGGAATTGCGCTTTTTCAATTATTTTTTTAAATCACATTAGACATAGTTTAAAGGAGACACACAGGGCACTGTTACACAGACACCAATCCCTTTGATTATACTCAAGTGCTATGGACGCTCTGCAGCCATCCAGCACAGCCAGTGAGCAGCTAAAGTTTTGCAGTTCCATTAGAAAGTATCCACTAAAAGTCATTGCACAATAAACGGTAACCTTACTAACCAAACGCAATCAGGTTAATTGACCAAAACTCTCTCATAGCACTCACTAGGAATTCAGCTTTGCTGTGCAGGGAACGAACCACTTTAACCGGCCACTGCGATATCATGGCAGTAATAGATGCTGGAGAAACTCAGCGGGTGAGGCGGCATTTATGGAGCGAAGGAATAGGTGACGTTTCGGGTCGAGACCCGGAAGGGTCTCGGCCCGAAACGTCGCCTATTCCTTCGCTCCATAAATGCTTTCCGGGTCTCGACCCGAAACGTCGCCTATTCCTTCGCTCCATAGACGCTGCCTCACCCGCTGAGTTTCTCCCGCATTTTTGTCTACCTTCGATTTTTCCAGCATCTGCAGTTCTTTCTTAAACGCTATATCATGGCGATACAAGGAACTGCAGATGCAATTTTCACAAATGACACAACGTGCTGGAGTAACTCAGCGGGGCAGCCAGCATCTCTGGAGATGTCTGATGAAGGGTCACTCGTTCCTTCTCTCCAGAGACGCTGCCTGTCCCGCTGAGTTACTCCAGCATTTTGTGTCCATCTTCGGTGTGGACCAGCATCGGCAGTTCCTTGAGGAGATTTCAGTCTGAAGAAGGGTCTCGCATTTTGCAGTTCCTTTCATCACATCATGGAGAAGTGACATGTTGGGTCGGACCCTTCTTCAGTCCATATCCCATAGAAACATAAAAACTTCTAAAGGGATTGGGCAGGCTAGATGCGGGAAAAATAATCTCCACGTTGGGGTAGTCCAGAACCAGGGGTCTCAGTTTAAGTATAAGGGGCAGGCCATTTAGGATTGAGATGAGGAAAAACGTTTTCACCTGGAAAGTTGTGATTCTGTGGAATTCTCTGCCATGGAAGGCAGTGGAGGCCAATTCACTGGATTATTTCAAGAGAGAGTTAGATTTAGCTCTTAGGGCTAATGGAATCAAGGGATATGGGGAGAAAGCAGGAACGGGGTACTGATTTTGGATGATCAGCCATGATCATATTGAATGGCGGTGCTAGCTCGAAGGGCCAAATGGCCTACCCCTGCAGCTATTTTCTATGTTTCTATCAGCTATCTCACGTTGCATAATGCCCCAAGCTTCACTCTCACTAACCCAAGTCCTCCATTTTCCTAAGCTACCAGAGTAGATCAGCTTAGCCCTTGCAACATCCTGTACCCAGCACCCCACCCCTGCACCCTGCAACGTCCTGCACCCAGCACCCCACCCCACACCCTGCACCCTGCAACGTCCTGTACCCAGCACCCCACCCCCACCCCTGCACCCTGCAACATCCTGTACCCAGCACCCCACCCCCACCCCTGCACCCTGCAACATCCTGTATCTAGCACCCCACCCCGCACCCCACCCCTGCACCCTGCAACGTCCTGCACCCAGCACCCCACCCCTGCACCCTGCACCTTTCAACATGTCCCCATTATGACTTTATTCACGATTAATTCTTCACAAGTTAAGATACATTACTAATTCCTCTGAAACTAAAGCATTCAATAAATTAATCTTAAATTAATATATACTATTTTTCCTCAAACTAATATGCATAATACATTACTGTTATTGTGCAGAATTAATTCATTTCATATTGCAATAAATATGATTAATTCCTTTCAAACTAGCACCCGAGATCAGTTATTTTCAACTAATAGATGCAATGAATTCCTTTCACACTGATGCACACTATTAATTTCTCTCGTACTATAATATACACAATTAATTCTTACACTGTAATGTTCACAGTTTATTCCCTTAAACTAATATCCACAATTATTTGTTTCACACTAACCTACCTCGCTAATTCTTCTTGTACAGTACAGTGCGTGACTAGTTGCACGTGGTACCATTTTAGAGAGAAAACCTTTCAGACTGGGCTTTGCTGGACTGTTTGATCTTATATTGTGATCTATAGGGTATAGGGGTGGCACGGTGGTGCAGTGGGAGAGTCGCTGCCTCACAGCGCCAGAGATCCGGGTTTGATCCTGACGGCGGGTGCTGTCTGTATGGAGTTTGCACGTTCTCCCCTTGACCTGTTTCCGAGATCTTCGGTTTTCTCTGACGCTCCAAAGACGTCCAGGTTTGTAGGTTAATTGGCTTGGTATAAATGTAAATTGTCCCCAGTGTGTGTTGGGTAGTGTTAAGGGCCTGTCCCACTATACGAGTTTACCCAAGAGTTCTCCCGAGTTTTAAAAAAAAAAATCAAACTCGTGGTAAGTACGTAGAATGCACGTAGCGGGTACGTCTGAGCTCGGGACGTCTCTTAGCGGCTTGTAACGCTAACGGCAGGTACTCGGGAAACGCGGTAAGCTCGTGAAGTTTTTTCAACAAGTTGGAAAATGTCCACGAGAGCCCCGAGTACCGACGAGCGGCCATTACCGTAATTCTCCGAGTTCGAATCAGGGAGAACTCTTGAATTACCTGGTACAGTGGGACAGGCCCTTTAATATGCGGGGGTCGCTGGTTGGTGGGCTGAAGGGCCTATTTCTGTGCTGTATCTCTCAACTAAACTAAAATTAATACTTGGTTGTTGAAAGTGGTATTAATTTGTCATTTCTTAGTCCTGTGGAAAGTAGTGAAAGCAGAACTGTTTCTGGATGATCGGCCATGATCATATTGAATGGCGGTGCTGGCAATATCGTTGTCTTGCTTCAAACTTTGCCATTAATATATCAGTGTCGTTCAAACGTTTGGACGGGTGTGATTTGTTGGGGCCGTTGTCATGGTGAATTTGAGGAAAGTAAGTTCATATTCCATCATTTTTAAGCTCAGTGAAAATGGCCGCAGAGATGTTGGATTGTGGTTAAAACAAGACAATGGACGTGTTTCCACTGTTTCCCCTGAATCTCGAGCCGAAACGTCACTGATTCCTTTTCTCCAGAGCTGCTGCCTGACCCGCTCAGTTACTCCAGCTTTTTGAGTCTATCTACAGATATGTTTCTGTGCTTTGGAGGAAACAAACCTGTTGGCTGACCGAAGCTTGAATGAATGAATGAACGATTCTTTATTGTCACACGTAAGACGTCACAGTGATATTCTTTATTTTGCACATACAAGGTATGCAAAGAGGGGCCACGTAAAGGGCGGCGACAAAGTTACAAGAATCCCATTTTAACACAAACTATTTTTGGCTTGCCCTACATCTGCCCTCATCCCAACTAACGAGGTTGACTTGTGGGAAGTCACTACCTTCTCGGGACAGCCAGGGCTGAACGATCCATGCAGACCTACGCAGAGATAGTACATCCCAGGAGTGAATAAGTAGCCTCTCCCGTGTGCAGTGTGGCCGTGGCTGCCACATGCCAGCCGTGTGCTGGGGTTGGTGCCGTTGTCTAGGTGCTGTCTGGATAAACGTGAGTAGATGGAACAGGCAGACGGGGATTAGTTGGACATCATCAGCACATCTGTAGATGACGAGCCTCCCACAACAGCTGGTGCTGGCGGACAGTGCAGAGAATACTCAGCCGGCCGGCCAGGCTTTGTGCGAATAATAAACCAGGCGTTTCAACTGCAAATCTTTTGTTAGATATTCTGGGTGGCAGAGCAGTAGAGTTGCTGCCTTGATCCTGTCTGCGGGTGCTGTCTGTACAGAGTTTGTACATTCTCCCTGTGACCGCGTGGGTTTTCTCCGGGTGCTCCGGTTTCCTCCCACACTCCAAAGACTTGCAGGTTTGTAGGTGAATTGGCTTCTGTAAATTGTAAATTGTCCCTCGCTAGGGTAGGATGGTGCAGGTGTACGGGGAGCGATTGCTGGTTGGAGTGGAGCGGGTGGAGCCTGTTTCTGCGCTGTATCTCTCTAAAGTCTAAAGCTAAACAGAAAACAGGCTGTATCTCTCCTTTCCCCCTGTCATTCCCCACTCCAGAATGCCCACCTGACTGGCTGGATCATTCCAGCTGTGACTGTTGTTGTTTTCAATTGCTGTCTCTGCAGAAACCTTGTCCTTTATTTGCCTTTATGCTGAGTTTTGCAAGACATCACCAGCCCCAACCCTCCCCTGTTTGCCTGGAGAATAGAGACATTACCCTAGTGAGGCCGACGATAGACGCAAAAAGCTGGAGTAACTCAGTGGGACCGGCAGCATCTCTGGAGAGAAGGAAAGGGTCTCGTCCCGAAACGTCACCCATTCCTTCTCTCCAGAGATGCTGCCTGTCCCGCTGAGTTACTCCAGCATTTTGTGTCTACCTTCGATTTTACCAGCATCTGCAGTGCTTTCCTCCACATTTTAACCTACAAACCTGTACGTCTTTGGAATATGGGTGAATCACCTGGAGAATAAACCCACGTGGTCACAGGAAGAGCATGCAATCTCCGTACAGACAGCACCCATGGTCAGGATCGAACCCAGGTCTCTGCTTTTGGGTCGAGACCCTTCTTCAGACCAGTGAAGCCCATAATCTCAGATCTAAGAACGATTTTGCTTTAAGATGACGGCAGAGAGAAGGTGTGGATTGGACCAGACCTCCAGCCCACCTCCGCTGTTCATTCTTCACGCAGAGCCTGCCGAGTGTTTTCCACACTTCCCACTTGCACCAGCCGTTGCAGGAGGTTCATTATCTGCTGATGCCGGGCAGCCAATGCCCAGCGTCCTGTTCCGGTGGCTCTGGCCAGCTCTCCTCCCTCGACCACGACATCCAGAGATTTCACCAGTTGCTTATTCCCTCAATGTTACTTGAGCCTGTCTGACAGGACGTCTTGATGTTCATGTCTGCACACTTTGCTGCAGAATAATCCATGAGTGGCCAAATACTTTGAGATGTTTCAATGAATGGATAGGAAGGAACTGCAGATGCTGGTTTAAATCCAAGATAGACACAAAATGCTGGAGTAACTCGGCGGGACAGGCAGCATCTCTGGAGTGACGTTTTGGGGTCGGGAATTGAATTCATCTCAATTCAGGCTTTCAATGAATGGAAGTCTTTCGTGCGAAAGTGGCCATCTCTGAGCTGTTGCAACCTCTGCACAACACCGACTGACGCTTCTAAGGCTGCCTGGGTCAAGACGAGATGGAGAGGCCAGTGGAAGTCAGCAGAACCATCTAGGCTACACCAGTACATCAATGACCCCATGGACGTCCCTGGCCAGGACCTGCCCCGAAAGCAGTGGACAACCCTCAACCGCCTGAGGACAGGCGTCGGGACGCTATGGAGTAGCGATGAAGAGGTGGGGCCTCGTGGACAGTGAGCGCCTCCTGCGAGTGTGGGGGCCCCAACACAGACAGTGGAGCACATCATCACCAGTTGCCTCAAACACCGGCCACCAAATGGTGAACCAGGTCTGATTGACCTGGACGATGACACGCTGGCCTGGCTCGCCTCAACGGAGCTGCAGGTCTAAAAGACACACGACAGCAGAAAAAGCTGTTGCAACTTGCATGTTCTCTCCGCCATCATCTTCAATTGTTCTTAGAGATACAGATACAGATACAGATAGATACAGATAGATTTTATTTGTCACATGTGCCAATTGGTACAGGGAAGTGAAGTCACCATTCAGCCAGAAATAAAGAACACAACACAGAGTAGACAGAAATTCAACATAAAACATCCCCCCACAGCAGGATCAAAATTTCCCACCGTGTGGGAAGGCACCAAAGTCAGTCTCTTCCCGATGTTCCCCACTGTTCCCCCGTGGTCGGGGCCTCCCCGAGCCCTCCGCAGTCGCCGCTACAGGCGGCCCGATGTTCAGGCCCGCTCCCCGGGGTGAGGTAAGTCCGACGTCGGGGCTGGGGGATGTCCTCAGCGGCCTGGACCCTGAGTCGGCCCCCTCCTACCGGAGTCCGCGGCTCCCAAAGTCCACTGGCCGCGCCGGGTGGAGATGCAACGCTGGAGGCCCTCGGCAAAGGGCCCCAGGACTCCACGAGGACGGTCAGCGCCGCCCGCGTTGGGAGCTCTCTAAACCAGAGCTCCACGGTGTTGGAGCAGCGGCCCAACGGTCCGGAGCTCCAACGGTGACCCAGGTAGGCATCGCCCGCTCTGCGGTGACTCCAGCGCCGCCGCTGTTGCAGCTCTGGTCCGGTTCCCGTCCCCGGCAGGAAAGGCCGCTCCGATCCAGGAGGTAGGCCACCAGGTGGGGGGCGAGGACGCGACTCGGAGAAATAGTCGCGTCCCCGCCAGGAGGCGACTGGGAGTTAGTTTCCCCCTAACCCTGCCCCCCTCCCCCACATATAAAAGTCAAAGATTCCCCAAAAAACACTCTTTAAAATGACTAAAAATTTAAAAAAAGAGGAAAAACAAACGGGCTGCAGGCAGAGGCTGCTGTCAGTGAAGCACCCTAGATTGTGGCCTTCATTGGCAAGGCTATCATTGATCACCATTACTGGTTGCCTTTTGGAAGTGGGTGGTGAAGCTTAAGCACGGCAGTGAAGGTGCTCCACAATGCAGATTAAGACCACATTAGACCAACTCGTTGGCTCAGAAACAGACCAATTAACTCCCAAACAAAGTGTTGACATTCATTGAGATCAGGTCTAAGCTAGTCCATCGGCCCACTTTTTCCTAAATCCCATTAGAGCTTAATAAAAATAATGACATTATCTTCCAATATCTACCGACGACAGACACAAAAAGCTGGAGTAACTCAGCGGGTCAGGCAGCATCTCTGGAGAGAAGGGATGGGTGACGTTTTGGGTCGAGAACCTTCTTCGGGTAGAGAGTAGTCAAAAGTGCTGGAGAAACTCAGCGGGTGCAGCAGCATCTATGGAGCGAAGGAAATAGGCGACGTCAGGGGAAATGGAAACGAGAGATATAGACGGTGATGTAGAGAGATACAGAATGAATGAATAAAAGATATGGACTTTTTTTTTTACGATGATAAAGGAAATGGGCCAGTGTTAGTGGTGTAGGTGAAAACGACTTACCGACAATGAGACTCACCAGGATGACATTGAAACAAGTATAACGACTTGGGTGGGGGCGGGACAGGAAGAGAGGGGATGCAAGAGTTACCTGACGTTTTAGAGAAATCACGCTTCGTACTGCTGAGTTGTAAGCTGTCCAAGCTCCCAACGCGGTTACTAGAGATAAGTAGGACAACGTTTTCTACATTTAATCCCGAAGGGTCTGTCTCGAGCTTTCAGGTTGTGACCTGAGCTCCACCATCAATGGAAATCATTTATTTTTATCTTTTTGTTTTCTTAATATCTTGAAATCTCTCCCTATTTCACAGAACACAATCAATGTTTCTCTAATCTAATTTTGAACTTGGTGCTTGGTTTCCTGGCATCACTCCCGCAGGTCTATGCTGTGCTCCCTCTAAGGCCCATATATACTGTCTAAAATAGACACACAATGCTCAGTGGGACCGGCAGCATCTCTGGATAGAAGGAATGGACAACTATTCCCTTGCTCCAGAGATGCTGCCTGGCCCGCTGAGTTACTCCAGCATTTTGTGACCATCAGCACCTGCAGTTCCCTCCTACACATGTAGGCAGGTACAGGATACAGGATACTGAGTTGGATGATCAGCCATGATCATATTGAATGGCGGTGCTGGCTCGAAGGGCCGAATGACCTACTCCTGCTCCTATTTTCTATGTTTCTATGTTTCTATATTGTGTAAATGTGGCTTCCCAGAATAGCTTTTGGGGAGAAGGCAGGAGAATGGGGTTGAGAGGGAAAGATAGATCAGCCATGATTGAATGGCAGTGGGCACTTGATGGGCCGAATGGCCTAATTCTGCTGCGGTGACTTATCTTACACTACCGTGCGTGGTTTATCAGTGGTTTTGCACAGATAACCTTGGATACTCTTATTCTCTGGATATGTATGTGAATATTCCATTTAGTTTAGTTTATTTTAGAGATACAGCGTGGAAACAGGCCCTTCGGCCCACTGAGTCCGCGCCGGCCAGGATCCCCACACACTCACGCTATCCTACACACACAAGGGACAATTCACAATTTTTCTCCAAGCTAATTAGCCTACAAACCTCCATGTCAATTAACCTACAAACCAGACGTCTGAAGAAGGGTCTCGACCCGAAACGTCGCCTATCTCCTTCGCTCCTTAGATGCTGCTGCACCCGCTGAGTTTCTCCAGCCTTTTGTGTACCCTCGATTCTCCAGCATCTGCAGTTCCTTCTTTAACACAACCTACAAACCAGCACATCTTTGGAGTGTGGGAGGAAACCGGAGCACTTGAGGTAAACCCACGCGGTCACGCGGGTGAACGTACAAACTCCGTACAGACAGCACCCGTAGTCAGGATCGAACCCTGGTCTCTGGCGCTGAGAGGCAGCAACTCCGTGCCTACTGCTTATTTTCTGCAGATGTCAGTGACATTTTATTTTATCAATGGTTTTAACCCAGTGAACGTGAGTCTCGTGGGTGATCTTTTCTAATCTGATCTAATACATCTTGTCTCTTGCCAAGTCTAAGGTGTGGCCAGTTCTTTAGGCATCTGTGCCGTTTTATAAGGAATCTGTGCCACTGTTGTGACTGAGTGCGAACACAGTTCTGCTCCTGAACGTGCCCTGGGGTCTTGTGTTACCCTCACGTTGCTGCACAAAAGCTCTTTATCTGGAGCTGAAATGGAGTAAGATTGTGCCGCATTGGAAGAGATTTGCCCTTTTGTGTAAGGCGGATGAACGTGCGTTTGGTATATTGCCGATAGCATCATCACTCGGCAGGAGTTGCAGTTTCAAGGTCCATTTCCTGAAGCTTTCACTGAAACTCAGCCGGCGAGATAAGATGTAGGGTTGATTTTAGATGTTTACATCCGAGAAAATCAATCTCGCAAAGAGGCGCACGGCGCCATTACTGCACAGGGTACCGACGGCCATTTCATCAATTTGAAGACAGCAATTCGAAAATTACCAAAGGCCCGAAAATGTCAACAGTCCCACGGAAAATAATGAATGTGGGTCAGGCTGGATGTTATCTGACTGTCCACACAGCTTGAAGCAACTCTCAGTCACAGATACACTTGCAGATGCATTATCACTGTTCCTTGCGAGCTTCCAATCGAACACACACTCACTTAGGTAGATATGCTCGGATGTGTATTCACAGTTAGATACAGTAGTCTCAGATGCATGCTCTCTGTCAGATACAAGCTCATCATCAGAAGCATACAGGTAAATACAAACTGGCAGGCAGATGTAGACACAGTCAGATACATATTGCCACATATGCATTTTGTTTAGGAAGGAACTGTTCCTTCCTAAGATTGTTAAGGGCTTGGACATGCTAGAGGCAGGAAACATGTTCCCGATGTTGGGGGAGTCCAGAGCCAGGGGCCACAGTTTAAGACTAAGGAGTAAGTCATTTAGAACGGAGACGAGGAAACACTTTTTCTCACAGAGAGTGGTGAGTCTGTGGAATTCTTTGCCTCAGAGGGCAGTGGAGGCAGGTTCTCTGGATGCTTTCAAGAGAGAGCTAGATAGGGCTCTTAAAAATAGCGGAGTCAGGGGATATGGGGAGAAGGCAGGAACGGGGTACTGATTGGGGATGATCAGCCATGATCACATTGAATGGCGGTGCTGACTCGAAGGGCCGAATGGTCAACTCCTGCACCTATAGTCTATTGTCTATTGAACTACAGATGCTGGTTTACACTGAAGATAGACACAAAATGCTGGAGTAACTCATCGGGACAGGCAGCATCTCTGGAGGAAGGGATTGGGTGAAGTTTCAGGTCGAGTTGCAGTCTGTCCTGCTGAGTTACTCCAGCATTTTATGTCTATCTGTCTGTGCATTTAGTTTAAGAAAGAACTGCAGATGCCGGAAAAATTGAAGGTGGACAAAAATGTTGGAGAAACTCAGCGGGTGAGGCAGCGAAGGAATAGGCGCCGTTTCGGGTCGAGACCCAAAACTGGTCTCGACCCCACCCTGATCGTTGTACTCGTTTCACTGTCGTCCTGTGGAGTTTCACTGTCTGTATAACTCGTTATCACCCAGCCCACCGCCAACAATGGATCATTGTGGGCTCCACCATTCCTTGATCTTTATTGCTTTTTGCATTTTTCCTGTTCCTCTGACTCACAACACATACTCTAAAGGGCCTGTGCCACGTTGTGACTTTTTTCGGCGACTGCCGGCATCATTGACTGACGTATCAGATCACCGAAACATCTGCGGCGTGACGACGTATTGACGCGCGGTGTTTTTTCAGGCGTCGCATCATTTTTTTTGTCGCCGCCGCTGGATTTTGAAATGTTCAAATTCTTTTGACCGACACCGATATGTGATGCCGGCAGTCACCGAACAAATCTCCAAGTGGGACAGGCCCTTAAATCTCAGGTTTGCATATACCTGCATCGATAGCTGTGAGTAGCATAAAGCAAGGCCAGGTCACACTGGTCAACACTATGTCTGTGTGGCTGACGGGGCTTTGGAACAGAGCAGAGGAGGGCCAACTCAACCACTCTCCAGTAAAAGGTATCTGCGTTAGAAAGATCAAGGGCTGGGAATCTACACGATAGAGAAGCTTAGAGCTGGTCTGTTGAATTTTAGAAGATGGAGGAACTTGGTGTCAAAGTCAATTTTATCCGTCACATACACCCGAAGGTGCAGTGAAATGAATTTGCCAGCAGCGATACACTTAAAAAGAACACACAATACACAATAGAATTTAACACAAACATCCACCACAGCATTCTTCACAAAGTTCAGCCAGAGGTGATTCTGTGGACAGTTTGGCAGGTTGGGAAAGACCTTAAAGGTATTGATTTATTAATGTCATGTGTTCAGAGATACTTTGCTTTGTGTGCTGTTCCCGATGTTGAGGAAGTCCAGAACAAGGGGTCACAGTTTAAGGATAAGGGGGAAATCTTTTGGGACCGAGATGAGAAAAACATGTTTCACACAGAGAGTGGTGAGTCTGTGGAATTCTCTGCCACAGAAGGTAGTTGAGGCCAGTTCATTGGCTATATTTAAGAGGGAGTTAGATGTGGCCCTTGTGGCTAAAGGGGTCAGGGGGTATGGAGAGCAGGCAGGTACAGGATACTGAGTTGGACGATCAGCCATGATCATATTGAATGGCGGTGCAGGCTCCATGGGCCAAATGGCCTGCTCCTGCACCTATTTTCTATGTTTCTATGTTACGAAAATGTTGGGTATTTTATATCCAAGTCAGAATGGTGTGCGGCCTGGAGGAACTTTGGAGTTGCTGATAGCTGCCGCTGATGACAACCCAACGTGACTGTTGCTCTTGGCCTCCTAAGTAGCAGAGATCATGTGTGGGAAGGAACTGCAGATGCTGGTTTACATCGAAGATACACACTAAATACTGGAGTAACTCAGCGGGACAGGCAGCATCTCTGGAGAGAAGGAATCTTCAGACTGAGGAAGGGTCTCGATCTGAAACGTCGCCCATTACTTCTCCAGCATTTAGAGCTACTCCAGCATTGTTTTCCTTTCTTCAGTAGAGATAATGGGTTTGGGAGTTGCTATTTGAAGAAACCTGGGGTAATTGCTTCTTGTGGATGTTGTGAAATGTGTTCATTGTGTGGGTGGTGGGGGGAGCTAATGATTCTGGAGTTGGATAGGGTGCCAATGGAGCAGACTGCTTCTCCCTGGGACGGAGCTGAGCTGCTTGAGTGTTGATGTTGCACTTATCGAAGCAAGTGAGAGCATTTCAAGAGACACCTGGTAATTGTTGGAAAGGCCTTGGGGAAACAGAAGATGAGTCACGCATATGTGTAGGTTGGAACTGCAGATGCTGGTTTAAACCTCAGATGGACACAAAAAGCTGGAGTAACTCAGCGGGACAGGCTGGAGAGAAGGAATGGGTGGTGAAGTGACTACGGGTGCTGTCTGTACGGAGTTTGTGCCTTCTCCCCGTGACCTGCGTGGGTTTTCCCTGGGATCTCCGCTTTCCTCCCACACTCCAAAGATGCAGAGGTTTGTAGGTTAATTGGCTTAGTACAATTGTAAATTGCCCCTAGTGTTTGTAGGATTGTGTTAGCGTGCGGGGATCGCTGGTCGGTGCGGACTCGTTGGGCCAAAGGGCCTGTTTCCTCTCTGTATCCCGAAACTAAACTAAACTAAACTCCTTGAACCCAAGGGGTTGCTTAAGAAAAAGGAGGTAATCATTTAATGAGAAACATAGGATAAATTAGCAATGAAAGAATTATTGAGAAATTCTAGATTAAACTATATGTTGCAGAAATAATTGTCCCAAAATTGCTCTGTTGGGTTGTTTGATTTTTTTTCTCTCTCTTTTGTGAAGCACTAATTTATAATGGAAGTAATAATACAGGAGAAGGATACGACCCTGGTGATTCTCATTCAGAATAATCATTTTGGATTTTATTTGAATGGGCAAACAAGTTTTAATGCTTATCGTCCTGTCGTTTGGAAATTGATCCTTGGAGGTCATAAGGTCATAAGTGATAGGAGCAGAATTAGGCCATTCGGCCCATCAAGTCTACTCCGCCATTCATTCATGGGTGTTCCATCTAACCCCATTCTCCTGCCTTCTCCCCATAACCCCAGACACCTGTACTAATCAAGAATCGATCTATCTCTGCCTTAAAAATATCCATTGACTTGGCCTCCACAACCTTCTGTGGCAATGAATTCCACAGATTCACCACCCTCTGACTAAAGAAATTCTCCATCCTAATGGAATGTCCTTTGGTTAGCCTGAGATGATCCTATTTGAATGGAATTAATCTGAAGTTAAAATGCCTTCTGCGCTATGTTTAACTTGTTTAATTCCAACTGGAGAATGATTCAATATTTCTGTCTGTTTTATGTAATTATAACTTATGTTTGGTTCTGCTTGAAATCTGGTTCCTTCAAATAATAACACAGCAAAGAGTAAACAGTGAATCAGAGAGTAGATGGATATTTGAGTTTCATTGACAGTGGGCGGTCACGCTGGCGCGGCGGTAGAGTTGCCGCCTTACAGCGAATGCAGCGCCGGAGACCCGGGTTCAATCCCGACTACGGGCGCTGTCTGTACGGAGTTTGTACGTTCTCCCCGTGACCTGCGTGGGTTTTCTCCGAGACCTTCGGTTTCCTCCCGCTCTCCAAAGACGTGCAGGTTTGTAGGTTAATTGGTTTGGTAAATGTAAAAATTGTCCCTTGTGGGCAGTGTTAATGTGCGGGGATCGCTGGCCGGCGCGGACCCAGTGGGCCGAAGGGCCTGTTTCCACGCAGTATCTGTAAACTAAACTAAAGGTAACATCTACAACATGGGAGGAGGACATTTGAACTTAAAATCTAGAGGTCAAACTAATGTTTAGTCTAGTTTAGTTTAGTTAGAGATACAGCGCTGAAACAGGCCCTTCTGCCCACCAGGTCCGCACCGCCCAGCGATCCCTGCACACTGTCCTACACACGAGGGACAATTTACAATTATATCAAGCCAATGAATCTACAAACCTGTGTAGGAAGGAACTGCAGGTGCTGGCTTAAACTGAAGATAGACACAAAATGCTGGAGTAACTCAGCGGGACAGGCTGCATCTCTGGAGAGAAGGAATGGGTGACGTTTCGTGTCGAGATCCTTCAGATTGAATTAGGAGAGAGGGAGATACAGGGGTAAGGAAATGCCAGGTGTGAAAACTAGACAAAGGGAATGGAGATCACGGAAAATGTAGAATTGTTAGCTTTGTTAACGACAAAGCAAACAGAGATAAAATGCAAATGAGGACAGTCAGAATAGTCGGAGAACTGGGAAGGGCGGAGGGATGGAGAGAGAGGGAAGGTAAAGGTTCCTTGAAGTTAGAGAAGTCAATATTCATACCGCTGGGGTGCAAACTGCCCAAGTGAAATATGAGGTGTTGTTCCTGTCTAATTGTTTCTTAAATGTTACAATAGTCCCTGCCTCAACGACCTCCTCTGGCAGTTCATTCCATACACCCACCATATACCCCTCAGATTCCTATTAAATCTTTCCCCATTCACCTTAAACCTGCACAGAGATGCTGCCTGGTGCTGAGTTACTCCAGCATTCTGCACAGGAGTCAATCATTGGCTTCAACCTTTGCCTGGGAGGTTGAAGAAAATCGCTTCTGCACAGCAAACATTAGGGAGGCAACTACGGCAATAACTTCAATCAGAAGCTGCTGAATTTGAAGGGCTGTGTTTAATTAACTCAGGAAACACAGAGAAGTGGAGAAGCTCCATCTCCCATTTTGCAGACTTGCCCACACATCCACACACTCATGTAACGCTATCATCTATTCACAGCCCGTTTGGGCCCACACTCAACATCATTGGTTCTTTCCCCATCAATGACTTTCCTTCCCTGAAGCAACCGGCTCTGGAGCTCTGATATCGAGAGTTTGATCTCTCCCTGCTCCATCGGTCCAAGGGATGTGTTGGTTTCATGAGAGTTCAACTTGTTATCAGCTTCAGCAGACGACGTTCAGAAGAATTATAATTAAAACTCGACAAATTGAATCCAAAACAATGTCTTTATCAGTCAACGGCAGCTTTTTTTTTTTTTTTTGTAAGGCAGTCAATTGTTATGGAAATTCAATTATTCTTCGACCAACTCTTTCAAACACCGTTGAAAGAAAACAAGAAGAGAAAGCGAGATGTTCACGTTGAGGAAGTAAGTCAGAAATACAGAATGGCGAAATGGAGATGTTAATAGAAGCTGAGAGATGGAGGAATTCGGGGTCAGACTAAAGAGAAAGATGAAGAGATTTGAGGCGGAATTGGGCATGGAAAGACTGAAGAAGGGTTTCAGCCCGAAACGTCGCCTATCTCCTTCGCTCCATAGATGCTGCTGCACCCGCTGAGTTTCTCCAGCATTTTGTGTACCCTGGGCATGGAAAGAAATGGGGACAGAAATAAAAAGCTGGAGTAACTCAGCGGGACAGACAGCGTCTCTTGAGAAAGGGAATAGATGACGTTTCGGGTCGATTACCTTCTTCAGACTGTGAACCAGGGGAGAGGGAAACGAGAGATATAGACGGTGGTGTGGAGGAATATAGAGTTTGTACGTTCTACACGTGACCATGTGGGTTTTTTCCGGGTGCTCCGGTTTCCTCCACACGCCACAGACTTACGGGTTTGTAGGTCAATTAGCTTTGGCAAGTTGTTAAATTGGCCCTAATGTGTAGGATAGTGTTAGTGTATGGGATGATCGCTGGTTGGTGTGGTCTCTGTGGGCCGAAGGCCTGTTTCTGTGCTGTATCTCTAAACGTCTTAAGGTAGGAATATTAAGGCTGGTGGAAGCAAAGTGGGGCTGGGTTTTAAAAATACAAGAGAGCTGTGATCTAATTGAAGGGGGAGAGAAACTCAGGGGACTGAATGGCCTCCACCAGGAGCACGTTGGAACTGACCTGTATCTCATGTAGGTCGTGGAACACAGAGCTCTGGAGATAAGGCTGTGTGATCGATGGGGGCTGTGACATAATCCATTACCTTGTTTGTGAGTTACTCAGATCCCAGCAGATCGCTGCTAACTAGCTCCTGTCTCAGAACTGTGAGCGGACAATATTCCTATCAGCAGCGTGTGCCTGGAAGATAAATCACGCAGGTTTTCATACAAATCCCACATGGCTGCACTTTGAAAGATGAAACATGGCTTTATGGAGTCTCCCATACTTTTATCTAATGGAAACGTGCTTCCAATCACCTAAACACCCATCTATAAAGCTGCAGCTATCATTGTCTAACACCCCTTCCGTAATTCATAAGTTCCTAAGTGATAGGTGCAGAATCAGGCCATTCGGCCCATCACGTCTACTCCACCATTCAATCTTGGCTGATCTATCGTTCCCTCCGAATCCCATTCTTTTGCCCCATAACTCCTGACACCCCACACTAATCAAGAATCTATCTATCTCTGCCGTAAGAAATATCCATTGACTTGGCCTCCACAGCCTTCCGTGGCTGAGAATTCCACAGATTCACCACCCTCTGAGTAAAGATTGTAACAGTCATCAGAAGTGGCTGTCAGCCCGTGGATACGAGCGTTTGTTTGGGAGATCAGTGGGGTGTGGAGGAGGGTGAATGTGTCGGTGCTGTGGAACTGCAGGCATCTTCTGCAGGGTGGGTGGGGATGCAGAGTTCCCGTAGCCCCACTCCTTCCCTGGAACGTTTAGGGGGGGTGGGGGAGCCGTGGCCAGCAGGAGGCGCCGAGCGGACTCAGCCACTAACTCAGCGAGTCACTGAGACCGGCTAGTGGCACCCCTCCTCACTCTCCTGTCACCGTCTCCCACTCAATGTCCCTCATTTCCAACTTACCAACTGTTTAAGTCCCCAACACTTCTCAAGAACGGAACCCTGTCAATTACTTCGGCACTAAAAGCAGGAGTAACTCAGCGGGTCAAACAGCACCTCTGGAGAAAAGGAATAGGTGACGTTTCGGGTCGAGACCCTTCTTCAGACTGAGAGTCAGGGGAAAGGGAAACGAGAGATATAGATGGTGCTATAGAGCAAATCTTCTTCTTGCGTGTGCCGTGCACAGCCTAAAGTTGGAGGACAACTTGTTCTATTTGATCTTCATTTGATTGTGCCCGCCGGGTCGATTGCATTCGTCGAAACAGGGCGGACCACGTGAAGGCTGCAATCTCCCGCCCCATAGAACAAAGGAATGAAAGATATGCAGAAAGGTAACAATGATAAAGAAAACAGTTCTTTGTTAGCTGTGGCCTTGGTGAAAATAAGTGAAACGGACAATTAAACTCACCATGTCGACAGTGAAACTAGTACAACAACTAGGGTGGGGGAGGGATGGGGAGAGAGGGGATGCAAGGTGGAGGTGTTAATGTTCGTATCCCTGGGCTGTAAGCTGATCAAGCAAGATATGAGATGCCGTTCCTCCAATTTCTGTTTGGCTTCACTCTGACAATGGAGGAGGCCCAGGACAGAAAGGTCAATGTGGGAATGGGAATGGGAATTAAAGTGTGTGGCAACTGGGAGATCGGGTAGACCCAGGCAGAATGAGCGAAGGTGTTCTGCGAAACGATCGCCCAGTCTACGTTTGGTCTCGCTGATGTATAACTTACTTACTTACTTATTTTTTATTGCAGACTCACAGTCCAGATAAAAGAGAAAACATTACATAGAATAAATTGCATACAAAAGCACAGTAAATTACTTACAAAGGCACAATACACGGTTTAAGATCCAGAATAAAAAATATCAGCATCCTACAACGAGACCACTCTACCAATGTCTCCACAGCTGGGATTGGTAGCGAGTCGTGCTAAACATTATGTTTGATAAGGCCAAGATGATTTCATTTTCAGAGTCATTAATCCGGCAAATACATTTATACATAAGATTTCTTAAGACAGTTTGTAAAGTATTGACTCCTGCAGCTTCAAACATTTCACTTGCCTGGGTCTACCCGATCAACCATCTAGGTCTCTTAAGTAATATTCTCATGGCATCATAATAAGCTACTTTAAGTCTCTGTAAGCTTGCTTTTCTGTAGTTTGACCACAGGTGTGCAGGATAGAGTGGTGTACAATATGCTCTGAACAGAGACATCTTCACTCCATCTGTACACGCACTAAACGTGCGTAAGAGTAAGAGAATGTTTGCTTGTGCATACATCAAACTGCGTTGCCTATAAATATCCTCATCATCTGCCATTTGTTTTGTAATAAAATGTCCAAGATATTTTACCTTATTACAGACACTAAAGGGCCTGTCCCACTTAGGCAATTTTTTCGGTGACCACAGGCAACTAGGCTGTCACGGGATGACGCCTGTATGGTTGTGAGTCGTCTCCTCAAGTCGCCTAAAGAGTCGTAACTTTTTTCTTGTCTCCGCTGGATTTTGAAATGTTCAAAATCTTTCGGCGACTGTGGGCTTGACGCAGCTTGTCTTCTTCTATCGTAGCTGCTGTCATAGGTTGTCGCCAGGATGACGCAGGTTGTCGCCGGGTGAGGCAGGTTGTGGCCGGGTGAGGCAGGTTGTGGCCGGGTGCTGACGTCGGTGAATTCCATTGACGACTACCTACGTCAACCAGCGACGGGTACCGGCGACTGAATTGTCTTCAGTTGTCGCCGACAGGTCCGTAGCTTGTAGTAGCTTATCACGGGTTGACCGGTCGTCGTAGGTTGTTGTAGGTGTGGTCGTAGGTGGACGTCCTAAGTCGCGAAGAATTGGGTCGCCGGTTGTCATAGCTTGATGTAGCTTAACGTCAACTAGATGGTAGGTTGTCGTAGACATTGTCGCAGGGAGGGTCCAGTCACCGGTATTTCGGCGACCTACTACGGCTGTGACTGTCGCCGGCAGCCGCCGAAAAAATCGCCTAAGTGGGACAGGCCCTTAAGATTATTGTCAGACAGTTTACAATCAGGAAATTTTAGACATTTATCCTCTTTTGGTTCTACAGACCATAACAGCACACATGCAAGCATTATATTTAATATGTTCCACACCATATACAGAACATATAGTAAGGAGCTGCTGGAGACCAGCGTTAGATGGACTAAAGACCACCAGATCATCTGCATACATAATATGGTCTTATGCATTGATGAAACTTACAAAATTCTTAAGGGGTTGGACAGGTTAGATGCAGGAAGATTGTTCCCGATGTTGGGGACGTCCAGGACAAGGGGTCACAGTTTAAGGATAAGGGGGATGTCTTTTAGGACCGAAATGAGAAAATCGTTTTTCACACAGAGAGTGGTGAATCTGTGGAATTCTCTGCCACAGAAGGTAGTTGAGGCCAGTTCATTGGCCATATTTAAGAGGGAGTTGGATGTGGCCCTTGTGGCTGATGGGATCAGGGGGTATGGAGAGAAGGCAGGTACAGGATACTGAGTTGGACGATCAGCCATGATCATATTGAATGGCGGTACTGGCTCGAAGGGCCGAATGGCCTGCTCCTGCACCTAATTTCTATGTTTCTATGTTTCTATGAATGCTTAGGAGCCTGAAAACTAATGTCCAGCGGTAGAGTTGTTGCCTTACCGTGCCAGAGACCCAGGTTTGATCTTGACTATGGGTGCTGTCCCATAAGGGAGACATAGTTTGCATGTTCTCCCCACGTGGGTCCACTGGCCGGGTGAGGTCTGCTCCATGATTTTACCAGGGTTGTGTGAAGAACAGAATATTTCTCTGTACCTTGGTACATGTGACAATAAAGTATCAATGAATCATTGAATAAAGATGGCCAGAAGTGTCTGGGAGAACTTTATGTGACGGTGTTGAGTGATACAGTTTGGAAACAAGCCCTTCGGCCCAACTTGCCCAAACTGGCCAACATGTCCTAGCTATACTAGTCCCACCTGCCTGCGTTTGGCCCATATCCCTCAAAACCTGTCCGAGCCATGTACCTGTCCAACTGTTCCTTAAACGTTGGGATAGTCCCAGCCTCAACTACCTCCTCTGGCAGCTTGTTCCATACACCCACCACCCTTTGTGTGGAAAAAGTTACCCCTCAGAGTCCTAATAAATCTTTTCCCCTTCCCCTTGAACCTATGTCCTCTGGTCCTCGATTCCCCTTACTCTGGGCAAGAGACACGGTGCGTCTACCCGATCTATCCTTCTCATGATATTATACACTGCTATAAGTTCAGCCCTCACCCTCCTGCGCTCCAGGGAACAGAGACCCAGCGACTCAAGTACAAATGTTCCCACTGCGCTTCCTCTGGTAAGAAGCATTTATTTTAAAGGTTTTTTTCATTCAACCGACCTGAAAGGGCTCAACGCCAAGAGAAACATTGGAGAGTAAAATGGCACCAAGCCCAAGGTGCTTTGTCCAGCCGGCCCATGCAACCTGAGCCCAGAGGAGCTGTGATCCTGCCCACTGGACGTGGAACTGTCTCAGCTGCTTGGAAGCTCACCGCACTGGTCGTACCCTTATGCAGGCTGTCAGCTCATCCCAGATCCCTCTTAGCATCTTCCCCTGTCTGGGCGCTCTGACTAATAGGGAGAACTTCCAGAAAACTAGTGGGGTTTTTTTAATTATGTTCTAATGGACTTATTTAATATTTTAGGAACATTTTTAAGTTTATATGAAAATTAGTATCCATTATTTCCAGATAAGTACCATATAATTTCATATGGTCACATTTATTTGACACCTTCAATTAAATTACATTTCCTAACGCAACTTACCCACTTTCTCTCAGTGTGTGTGTGTTGCATGCATGTGTGTCTGTGTGTGTGTGTTGCATGCATGTGTGTGTGTGTGTGTGTGTGTGCGTGTGCGTTGCATGTGTGTCTGTGTGTGCGTGTGCGTTGCATGTGTGTCTGTGTGTGCGTTGCATGTGTGTGCGTGTGTGTGTGTGTTATGTGTGCGTGTGTGTTGTGTGTGCATGTGTGTTGCATGTGTGTGTGTGTGTATGTGTTTGTGTGTGTCTGTTGTGTGCGCATGTGTGTGTTGTGTGTGCGTGTGTGTTTGCATGTGTTTGTGTCGTGTGTGCGTGTTGTGTGCATGTGTGTGTGCATTGTGTGTACATGTGTGTGTGTTTGCATGTACGTGTGCGTGTGCGGGCGTGCGTGTGTATGTTTGCATGTGCGTGTGCGTGTGTGTGCGTGCGTATTGTGTGTGCGTGTGTGTGTTTGCATGAGCGTGTGTGTACCTGTGTGTGCGCGTGGTGTGGATTCGATACCATTAAACACTGTGAAACAGTGCAAGTGTGAGCTCAGGTGAAGGGATTTAGTTGCAGATACAGACCCCCTGCCTGGAGGAAGTTTAATGTCTCAGGTTTGGTCCCGCGAGCTGGGATTTCCAAAATCTCTCCTTTCTAATGGAAGTATTTATAAGCTAATCGTTTCAGGCCCGACTGTGTGAAAGGACTGATATATACTTATTAAGTCAAAATGCACATAATCTGGGATATTAAATCCCACTTTTTAATATCAGTGATGAATATATCAATATTTTACTGCTGCATGCACTGTAGATAAATGATATAAGGGAAAGCATCTCACCATGGGACTGTGGAAGTCCTAGTCCGGGCCAAGCCTGTCTTGTGGTAGGTTGACAGTGGCTGGGAACGGTATTGTGGAACAATGGTCGGCAATGGATACCACTATCTTGTTAAATACAGCAAGGTGGCCCAGTGGTAGAGTTGCTGCCTCACAAGTTGCTGCCAGAGGCCCAGGTTTCCTTCTGTCATATGATGAGCGACTGGGCTTGCATTCACTGGAACTTAGAAGGATGAGAGGGGATCTTATAGAAACATGTACAATTATTAAGGGATTGGACACGCTGGATGCAGGAAACATGTTCCCGATGTTGGGGGAGTCCAGAACCAGGGGCCACACACACAGTTTGAGAATAAAGGGTAGGCCATTTAGAACGGAGATGAGGAAAAACCTTTTCACCCAGAGAGTTGTGAATCTGTGGAATTCTCTGCCTCAGAAGGCAGTGGAGGCCGATTCACTGGATGCATTCAAAAGAGAGTTAGATAGAGCTCTTAAGGATAGAGGAGTCAAGGGATGTGGGGAGAAGGCAGGAACGGGGTACTGAGTGTGGATGATCAGCCGTGATCACAGTGAATGGAGGTGCTGGCTCGAAGGGTTGAATGACTTACTCCTGCACCTATTGTCTATGTATCTATGTATATATGTATCATGGCTGATCTATCTCTCCTAACCCCATTATCCTGCCTTCTCCCCATAACCCCTTTATAAAGTCGTCATGGAGTTTCATTGCACGGAAGCAGCATTTCAGCCCAGCTTGGCTGAGCTGACCGAGGTGCCCCATCTACAATGGTCCTACCTGCACTCCTTTGGCCCATATCCCTCTAAACCGTTCCTATCGCTGTGCCTGTCCAACTATCCCATTGTGTGTTATCTTGCTACCTCTTCCACAGTGACAACCTCGACCAAAGCGGTAAGCATTCTGGAACGTGTAATTTCAAACTGTGTGATAACATCACTGAAATGGTTATCAGGATGTACCCATGCATCTCTAGTCGCCTCATTTAGTCACCAACATTATTATTATCCCTGCTGTGTTCATTCAGATAAAAAATATTCTGTTTCGTCTTGGAGCCATTTTCCCCAGCCCTGACTTGAATTTCAGGTACACACCAAGCCTGTAGGAGGTTGAACACACAATGCTGGAGTAACTCAGCGGGACAGGCAGCATCTCTGGAGAGAAGGAATGGGTGACGTTTCGGGTGGAGACCCTTCTTCAGACTCGATCCTGAGGTGTGTCGACCTGAAACGTCACCCATTCCTTCTCTCCAGAGATGCTGCCTGTGCCGCTGTGTTACTCCAGCATTTTGTGTCTATCTTCTGTGTAAACCAGAATCTAAAGTTCCTTCCTACACAATAGGAACTTCCCCCCTCTCCTGTCGGGCAAAAGGTACAGAAGTATGAAAAAGCACACCTCCAGATTCAGGGACTGTTTCTTGCCAGCTGTTATTGGGCAACCAAATCATCCTATCACAACCAGTGAGCAGTGCTGAACAATTACCTCCCTCTTTGGTGACCCCCGGACTATCTTTGATCGGACTTTGCTGGCTTTACCTTGCACTAAACGTTATTTGTATGTATCTATCTATGTACTTATAAAAGTCGCATCTTGTATGTGTGTGTGTGTATGTGTCTGTACTTGTGTGTGTGTATGTATGTGTGTGTGTATGTGTCTGTATGTGTGTGTGTATGTGTGTGTATGTGTGCGTGTATGTGTCTGTATGTGTGTGTATGTGTCTGTATGTATGTGTGCGTCTGTGTGTGTGTGTGTGTGTGTGTGTGTGTATGCGCGTGTGCGCGTGTGCGCGTGTGTGTGTGTGTCTGTGTGTGTGCGTGTGTGTGTGTGTGTGTGTGTGTGTGTGTGTGTGTGTGTGTGTGTGTGTGTGTGTGTGTGTGTGTGTGTGTGTGTGTGCGCGTGCGTGTGTGTGTGCGCGTGCGTGCGTGTGCGTGCGTGTGTGTGTGCGTGCGCGTGAGTGCGTGCGTGCGTGTGTGTGTGCGTGCGCGCGTGCGTGTGTTTTTGTATCTTTGCCAAAATGCTACGCGATAGCGCTGACATTTTTACAGAATCTTATGAGGGAGTAAAATGATGGTGTGGATAAGGCAAAATTAGCAGCCTCTGCGCGGTTGGGGGCTATGGGTGAGTGGTGGATTATTGCGTTGGGGGACGGGTTACGTTGGGGGAAGGGGTGAGCAGTGGAATATTGCGTTGGGGGACGGGTTACGTTGGGGGAAGGGGTGAGCAGTCGATTATTGCGTTGGGGGACGGGTTACGTTGGGGGAAGAGGTGAGCGGTGGATTATTGCGTTGGGTCCACTTGGTCTGCACACTAAATGGTTTGATTGTAATCATCTGTAGTCTTTCCGTTGACTGGATAAGCACGCAGCAAAGGCTTTTCACTGACCCCGGGACATGTGACAATGAACTAAACTGAATATCGGTCTGAAGAAGGGTTTCGGCCCGAAACGTCGCCGATTTCCTTCGCTCCATAGATGCTGCCGCACCCGCTGAGTTTCTCCAGCACTTTTGTCTACCTTTGAATATTGGTATCTGCGTGTGGTTGGAGAGTTATACCACGGGTTGGGGAATGGTTGAGGGTCACTCCCGAGTCGACGAGTGGTGTTGCTATGTTTGTAGAACGGTGTCTCCCTGTGTAGGAAGGAGCTGCAGATGCTGGTTCACACCAAAGGTAGACACAAAACGCTGGGTGACGTTTCAGGTCGAGACCCTTCCTCAAACGGAGAAGGAATGGCTGAAGAAGGGCCTCGACCCCGAAACATCACCCGTTCCTTCTCTCCAGAGACGATGCCTGTCCCGCTGAGTTACTCCAGCATTTTGTGTCTCTATTCGGTGTCTCCCTGTGGATGGGAACGGAGATCATGTTATGGTTCAGGAATGACGTTCATCTCTGTTAATCCACTTTAAGGATCGCAAAATGCCAGCTGCGGCAGTTGTATTATTTTTCACAGAGCTGACTGTTTACTTTTGTGGATTATTAAATTCCATTTCTGGTCGTTTTTATCCATGTCCAGCTTTCATATTTGCCTTCAGGGCTTAGTGCTTTTGATTATGGCTTCTGCCCCACTGATTGAAGCTAATCCCAATTTGAAGATTTAAAGCTTTGAACTGGAACAGTTCTTGCAAACTAAAGACTCAAATCTTTATCCTCAATTATCAGGCACGTTGTTTGCCCACTTCATTTCTTGCATTTATTTATTTATTTATTTTAATGCTTGTTCTGTAAAACAAGGCCAGTGAGGTGGGAATGAGAATCTTTGGCCGGCTTCAGGCATTCATGTTAGAGGTATTGGAGGCTCTGTGAGGAATCTAAATCCTCACATGCTGAGAGATCGATTGAATGACCCTCAGACCATAACAGATATATTGAACAAATCTTAGCCTTTGAGGGAGCCCATTGAAAGATGCTCTGTGTCTCACAGAATAGTTGTGGGCGGCACGGTGGCGCAGCGGTAGAGTTGCTGCCTCGCAGCGCCAGAGAGCCGGGTTCGATCCCGACCACGGGTGCTGTCTGTACGGAGTGTGCACGTTCTCCCCGTGAGCTGCGTGGGTTTTCACCGGGATCTCCAGTTTCCTCCCACACTCCAAAGACGTACAGGTTTGTAGGTCTTAATTGGCTTGGCGTACTTGTAAATTGTTCTCAATGTGTGCAGGGTAGTGTAAGTGTGCGGGGGTAACTGGTCGCCATGGACTCGGTGGGCCGAAAGGCCTGTATCCATGTTGTATCTCTAATCTAAACTAAACTAAACCCAGTAAGAAACTAGGTGAGAGGTGAACATTCTCAAAAGAATGTATTGAAAATCCTTCCTAAGGAACGCATTGAAAGATTCTTCTCCTCTGAAGGATTCATTGGAAGATGCTTTAATTGTGAGCGACCCGTTGAAAGGTCAAGTCAAGTCACATTTATTTATATAGCACATTTAAAAAACAACCCTTGTTGACCAAAGTGCTTCACATTTGTTATAAGAGTAGTATACACAAGCAGGCTACATACATATATACAAATAGCCCTCGCTCAGAGGACGTCACGAAAGGCTTGGGAGAACAGATACGTTTTTAGACTAGACTTAAAGAAGTCGATGGAGGGGGCAGTTCTAATGGGGAGAGGGATGCTGTTCCACAGTCTAGGAACCCCTGAGTTTATGCCTAGACTGCGGGACATTCAGTAACCCCAAGTCGGCCGATCTGAGGGACCAGGAGGTGGTGTGGTGGGTGAGAAGACTTTTAATGTAGGTGGGGGCAAGCCCATTGAGGGCTTTGTAGACAAAGAGGAGGGTCTTGAAATTTATTCGGAACCGCACAGGGAGCCAGTGGAGAGAGGCCGGGACCGGGGTGATGTGGTCCCCATGGTCCTCCATGTGGGAGACACAGGGAAGGAATCTCACCCTATTTCTGAGTCCCTCTCGCTAATTTGAGAGGGTCAAGACGTCAATAACGTAACAATGGCCAAACACAGGAGGAGACTCGAGGGACAGTAGGAATTTCAAACGAGGAGCAGTGAGAGAGGGTCTCACGATCGGAATGACTGAGTTCCTCCAACAGTTTGTTGTATACAGGAGGTGCCCAGTTGGCCCATTATAACCCATGATGCTCCTTGCTGGAACAATGCAGAAGTATTCACAATCTTTCACTACAACATCACTATATAAGATGTAGGAAGGAACTGCAGATTCTAGTTTGCACTGAAGATAGACACAAAATGCTGGTAGATAAAAATGCTGGAGAAACTCAGCGGGTGAGGCAACATCTATGGAGCGAAGGAATAGGCGACATTTTGGGTCTCGATCCATTTTCAGACCCTTCTTGAGTCTCGACCCGAAACGTCGCCTGTTCCTTCGACCCATAGATGCTGCCTCAACCGCTGAGTTTCTCCAGCATTTTTATCTACCTTCGATTTTTCCAGTTCTGCAGTTCCTTTTTAAACACAAAATGCTGGAGTAACTCAGCTGGACGGCAGTATCTCTGGAGAGGCGGAATATGGGTGGTGTTTCGGGTCTGGTCTGAGGAAGGGTCTCGACCTGAGAAGTCGCCCATTCCCTCTCTCCAGAGATGCTGCCTGTCCTGCGGAGTTTTGTGTTTCTGCAGCATTTTGTGTCTGTCATCAAAATGTAATGACCATCCTTCATGCTTTCCCCGAGCTTTCCCCTCCCTTCTGGTAGCCGATCTTCTCCAGTGCTCCTCACCATTTGACAGCCCTGATACTTTGATACATTTTCCAAGTCCAAATATTCCAGCGTTTTGGAGTTCTCCTTTCTAGTCCATTGTCCCTGGTTTTGTGTAATAATCCTGTCCCACGGTACGTGTTCATCCCAAGAGCTCTCCCGAGTTTGCCCTGATTCGAACTCGGAGATTTACGGTAATGGCCGCTCGTCGGCACTCGGGGCTCTCGTGGACATTTTTCATCATGTTGAAAAATCTTCACGAGTCTTCCCGTGCTTACCTGCCGTTAGCGAGTCTTCCCGAGTACCTGACGTTCGCGTTACGAGCCGCTAAGAGACGTCCCCGAGCTCCGACGTACCCGCTACGTTCATTCTCCGTGCTTACCCCGAGTTTGATTTTTTTTTAACTCGGGAGAGCTCTTGGAATGAACTCGTACCGTGGGACAGGGCTTTAAGAAGGAACTGCGGATGCTGGTTTAAACCGGAGATAGACACAAAATACTGGAGTTACTCAGCGGGACAGGCAGCATCTCTGGAGGGAAGGAATGACTGTTTCTTGGGGGTGATTAAGTTACTCCTTTTTCCTAATTGCCTTGTTTGTATCCTGCAAAGAATATTAATTTACCACTGGATACGATTCAATGGGAAACCCAGTCCTTTACAAGAGTGTCTCATTCCCGTCTCCTTGGTGCAGGGAGCCCAGTCCTGGCTGTGTCATAGAAACATAGAAACATAGAAAATAGGTGCAGGAGTAGGCCATTTGGCCCTTCGAGCCTGCACAGCCATTCAATATGATCATGGCTGATCATCCAACTCAGTATCCCGTACCTGCCTTCTCTCCATACCCCCTGATCCCTTTAGCCACAAGGGCCACATTTAACTCCCTCTTAAATATAGCCAATGAACTGGCCTCAACTACCTTCTGTGGCAGAGAATTCCACAGATTCACCACTCTCTGTGTCGACCTAAGATAGATATAAAATGCTGGAGTAACTCAGCGGGACAGACCGGCAGCATCTCTGGAGAGAAGGAATGGGTGATGTTTCAGGTCGAGACCCTTCTTCAGACTGTGTTCTTTCCATCAAAGCCTCAACAATGATCATGAATGTACCTGACATGGACATTTGAGGGCCAGGGCTACATTTGAGATTTAGGTAGAAACAATATCAAAAGAAAGCGAGTGACTGAGAAATCAGTGCTTGTGGGAGGCAGGGCAGAGTGACCATTGCCTGAAAGTTGATTGAAGATATGATTGAGCGAGTGGGAATATAAGGGGCACCAAGTTCCACGGAGAAGATTATCTAACAAGTTATTGAACTGACTACTGTTATGGAGTTCTCATTGGACTGTCTGCCAGATACATTGCTGAATAATCATCGAACTTCAAAGTAACTCATTATCTGCAAAATACTTCTGTGAGATCAAAGCATATCTGAGATGTGTGATAAGGTGGAGTTTAAACCTAGCACTGTTATGGAAGTCACTGAGTCACCGATTACCTCATGTGTTCATGCAATGGAACGTGTTTAAATGTGGAAACAAATGATCGCAATCTGTAGCTGAGACATGGGTCCAATGCAAGGAAAAGGGTCTTGGAGCCGGGGACAGAACCGGGGGGAGAAGGGAATCTGATTGTGAGCTGTCCTCATTCTCATTGTGAGAGTCAGGCCCACACAGCCAATTCAAGATTTGTTCATGTCCTGTTAGAAACATAGAAACATAGAAAATAGGTGCAGGACGAGGCCATTCGGCCCTTTGAGCCAGCACCGCCATTCATTGTGATCATGGCTGATTGTCCGCTATCAATAACCCGTACCTGCCTTCTCCTCATATCCTTTGACTCCACTAGCCCCTAGAGCTCTATCCAACTCTCTCTTAAATCCATCCAGTGATTTGGCCTCCACTGCCCTCTGTGGCAGGGAATTCCATAAATTCACAACTCTCTGGGTGAAAAGGTTTTTTCTCACCACAGTCTTAAATGACCTCCCCTTTAGTCTAAGACTGTGGCCCCTGGTTCTGGACTCGCCCAACATTGGGAACATTTTTCCTGCATCTAGCTTGTCCAGTCCTTTTATAATTTTATGTTTCTATAAGATCCCCCCTCATCCTTCAAATTAGGGTTGAAGTTAAACAAAGTTTAAGAATAAGGGGCCACAGTTTAAGAATAAGGGGTAGGCCATTTAGAACGGAGATGACGAAACACTTTTTCACACAGAGAGTGGCGAGTCTGTGGAATTCTCAGCCTCAGAGGGCGGTGGAGGCAGGTTCTCTGGATGCTTTCAAGAGAGAGCTAGATAGGGCTCTTAAAGATAGCGGAGTCAGGGGAAATGGGGAAAAGGCAGGAATGGGGTACTGATTGGGGATGATCAGCCATGATCACGTTGAATGGCGGTGCTGGCTCGAAGGGCCAAATGGCCTACTCCTGCACCTATTGCCTATTGTCTATTGTCTATTGTCTAAAGCTATTTGGTCCATTGTGTCGTGCGCTCGTGTCTATCCCAATGTGGGTGCCTTCTTCCCATCTTTCTTCAGCCCTCTTGGCTTGAACCATCTAAGCAATCCATTAAACGTTGATGTGAATGATGGAACTGCAGATGCTGGTTTAAACTGAAGATAGATACAAAATGCTGGACTAACTCAGTGGGACAGGCAGCATTCTTCTGAAACGTCACCCATTCCTTCTCTCCAGAGATGCTGTCTGTCCCGCTGAGTTACTCCAGCATTTTGTGTCTATCTTCCATTAAACGTTGACATGCGTTCTAACTCCTGAAGTAAACTCTTGATGAAAAATGCATTTCTTTGCCCTCATTCTCTTGTTTTTAATCTTTACTGTAGACTCCTACTCCCGGCTACTCCGATCAATCACTTTGCCTCCATCAAAACAGACCCATTGTTCACACAGGCTCGGCGATCGTTTCGCTGAACACCTCCGCTCAGTCCGCCTAGTCCGATCTCCTGGCCGCTAAACACTCTACCTCCACCTCCCATTCCCACACTGGCCTTTCAGTCCTGGGCCTCCTCCACTGTCAGAGTGAGGCCCGGCGCAAATTGGAGGAACAGCACCTCATATTTCGCTTGGGCTGCCTACACCCCAGCGGTGTGAACTTTGATTTATTTGATGAAAATGACACTTTGCTTTCAGTTCAGTCAAGATCAGCAGGTCCGGCAGTGTCAATGGAAAGAGAAACGGAGCAATCTGAATCAGAACTGAAAGATAAATGTTAAAGAGGAAATGAAAACAGCACCCGGAGAAAACCCTCGCAGTCACGGGGAGTACGTAAAAACTCCGTCCCGGCAGCGCCCGTAGTCAGGATCGAACCGGGGACTGTGGTGGTGTGAGGCAGCGACTCTGCCCACACAGCTTTTAAAAAATAATTTACTTTTTAAAATTTTTCTTTCTCGTTAATGCCTTCAGTTCTAAGGTCATAAGGAATAGGAGTAGAATTAGGCCATTCGGCCCATCAAGTCTACTCCGCCATTCAATCATGGCTGAGCTATCTTCCCCTCCTAACCCCATTCTCCTGCCTTCTCCCCGTAACCTCTGACACCCGTACTAATCAAGATTCAGATTGGTGCGATGCTCTTTCCATTGATGCTGCCTGACCTGCCGATCTTGACTGAACTACATTCAAAGTGTTTTTTAATTATTATTTGTTGCAGTTGTAAATCATGGGTGAATTCTGGTGTGTGGTGTCCAGATCAGCTGGATCAGCCGATGCAGTTTGAATGTCTCCCCTATCTGGGAAACAAATAACCAGAGATAGACACAAAATGCCGGAGTAACTCAGCGGGACAGGCAGCATCTCTGGAGAGAAGGGATGGGTGACGTTTCGGGTCGAGACCCTTCTTCAGACCCTCCTATCCCCCCTGGTCCATTCCCTCCACCTATCCAAGACACCACACACACCCCGTCTCTGCATGGACATCTGTTTTCCAGGACCCCACTCCCTCATCTTTTCTATGGATGTCCAGTCACTCTACACCTCCATCCCCCACCAGGAAGGTCTTAAAGCCCTCCATTTCTTCCTTGACTGCGGAACCAGCTAGTTTCCCTCTCCCGAAACTCCTCCGCCTAGCACAGCCGGTCCTTTTTTTAATGTTTGTTGTCCCGCTGAGTTACTCTGGCATTTTGTGTCTCCCTTCGGTTTAAACCAGCACCTGCAGTTCCTTCCTACCCGAACGAACGGCCAGCCTGTGGAAGCTGTTCATTTGGGTACTGAATGTAAGTTGATGCGGTCACGTTTTTGCAGATGTCCTCACAGTTGGGGAAAAGAATGAACCATTGAGTTGCGAGCCCCGGCCCACAACAGTATCTGTGTTTAATTAAGTAGCAGCGTTTGTTAATTGTCTCAGCCCTCCAGAGCCTGGCCCAGGCCCTCCCCAACGTTGCAGAGCTCGTAATCATCTCGTAATCATCTGGGATTGACGGCAAACACGGCCCAGCCCCGTGTCACTGGTGTCAACGTCTGATGGCACGATTGAAAATTCTACCGAGAGTTCTGTTTAACCTTTTGCGAGGCACATTTAATTTCATCCAACAGATAACCGAGCAAACGATAGATCAGGGCGGGGAGGGGGAGAGGGGAATCTTATCTTCGCACAGGCAATTGCTGAGATTGGCAGCGCGTGACCTGTGATATTTGCCAGGCTGTGGAGAGAGAGAGAGAGTAGGGGTGTGCTGCTAATTGGATAGCTTTGCTAACTGGCCTTCCACTGTGCTGTGTGGTCTTGCAGCAGTGGTAGTGACACTGTATGCTTCAAGAAGAGAGCACATGGCATGTTGCCCTTCATACCGAGAGGATTTGAGTCTAGGAGCAAGGAGGTCCTACTGACAATAGACAATAGACAATAGACGCAGGAGGAGGCCATCAGGCCCTTCGAGCCAGCACCGCCATTCAACGTGATCATGGCTGATCATCCCCAATCAGTACCCCGTTCCTGCCTTCTCCCCATATCCCCTGACTCCGCTATTTTTAAGAGCACTATCTAGCTCTCTCTTGAAAGCATCCAGAGAACCGGCCTCCACCGCCCTCTGAGGGAGAGAATTCCACAGACTCACCACTCTCTGTGAGAAAAAGTGTTTTCTCTTCTCCGGCTTTCTCGTAAATGGCCTACTCCTTATTCTTAAATTGTGGCCCCTGGTTCTGGACTACCCCAAAATCGTGAACATGTTTCCTGCCTCTAGCGTGTCCAAACCCTTAACAATTTTATATGTTTCAATGAGATCCCCTCTCATCCTTCTAAACTCCAGACTGTACAGGCCCAGCTGCTCCATTCTCTCAGCATATGACAGTCCCGTATCCCGGGAATTAACCTTGTAGACCTACTGCAGTTGGACAGGCACCTGGTGAGACCGCCAACTGAAGTATTGTGTGCAGTTCTGGTCTCCTACTTTGAGGGGAAGGACATTCTTGTTATTGAGGGAGTGCAGCGTAGGTTCACCAGGTTAATTCCCGGGATGGCGGGACTGACATCAGTTGAAACAATGGATCGACTGGGCTTATATTTACTGGAATTTAGGATGAGAGGGATTCTTATAGAAACATATAAAATTATTAAAGGATTGGACAAGCTAGATGCAGGAAACATGATCCCGATGTTGGGGGAGTCCAGAACCAGGGGTCGCCGTTTAAGAATAAGGGGTTGGCCAAGGTTGTTTCAAGGTGCAAACAAAATTAGCTTGAACGACAGAGGTCCTGAAGTAAGGTAACCCCGTGTGAAAGATGGACACAAAACACTTTGGAGAGGAGCAGGAGGTGATGTTTTGGCTCGGAGGCCTTCTTCCGCAGGTTGCTTGGGATTCGTCTTATATTTTGGAGGAAGGATATGGGGTCCAGCAATCCCCAACGGCATTCAGAAGCCTTCTTCAGACCGAGAGTCGGGGGGTGGGGATGAAACTGGAGGTATGAAAATGTTTAGAATGAATAAGAGCCGGCACCGATGGAAGGGAAGACCATGGAGAGGTGGAGCCCACAATGGTCCATTGTTGGCTGTAGAAGAGGTGATAACGAAGGGATAGCCGGATTTGAATAAAGAGGGAAGAAGATTAGACTTTATTGCCTTCCATCACAGTGGGGACTGTGGGGAATCCACTGTGGTGGATGTTTATGTTAACTTTGATGCAGTTGTGTGTCTTGTTGTTTTTTTAGTATGGCTGCATGGTAAATCGCGTGTCACTGTAGCCTAATTGGTGCAGGTGAGAATAAAATACCCTTTGAACCTTTGAACAGGATGACGAGGGTGGGGGAGTGTCTGAGAGAGGGAATGGTTTCGACCCAAAACGTCCTGGGGGTGGAGGGCGGTGGAGGCAGGTTCTCTGGATGCATTCAAGAGAGAGCTAGATCGGGCTCTTCAAGATGGTGGAATCAGGGGATATGGGGAGAAGGCAGGAACGGGGTACTGATTGGGGATGATCAGCCATGATCACGTTGAATGGCGGTGCTGGCTCGAAGGGCCGAATGGCCTCCTCCTGCACCTAATTTTCTTTTGTCTATTGTCTATTGATAGCATGGGCTTCCTCCGGGTGCTCCGGTTTCCTCCCACACTCCAAAGACATGCAGGTTTGGAGGTTCATTGGCGTCGGTGAAATAGTGAATTGTCCCTGGTGTGTGTGTAGGATAGTGTGTGTGTGCGCCTATTTGTGCACTGCCTCAGTGTGACTTGCCCTCACACTTCCATCATTGCACTCTCATCCTCGAGTATGGTCGTGCTGATGCATGGGATGATGTTACTAAACTGAATACAAAACAAAGAATCTCACGTGTACCTGTATCCAGGTGCACGTGGCAACCAAGTACCTTTGAACCATTGTCAAGCATGAGAAGCAACTCAACAGAGTGGCAAAGCATTAACAAACCAGAGGTTAAAAATCAATAAGCAAGTCTCTGTTAGATCTTACAATATTGATAAACTTAAGTGCTTAACATTAAAACACAGTTTACTGCAATTCAGAGATTAAGCAGGATTTGAAGAGAGACTGGAAGAGAAAAGTCTTTGGCTGTAAAGAAACTGGCTGAGAGTCAGGGTGAAGGTTTGTTTCATCTCAGTGAAAGGTGGACAGCGAGATAATAGCCAGGAAGATGGTCGTAATGTGGAAGCAAGGAACTGCAGATGCTGGTTTACAAAAAAAAAAGACAAAGTGCTGGAGTAACGTCTCTGGAGTAACTTATGATCTGCACTCCTCACTTCTAAACCATTCCCATTTGAACGTGAGTTGGAGCTAGTTACAGCATGGTCCACTTGGCTCCATCACTGAATGTCCATTTCACTTTCCAAGTCCTAGGGTCTGGATCTCCCTCCACCATCGATTTCTCTCCTCAGCCAACTCTGATCTAGATATTCTATATTCGGTGATTTATCTTGTGTGAACAACCGATCACACCTTCAAATAACAAATACTATTTCATAAGGGCGGCACGGTGGCGCAGTGGTAGAGTTGCTGCCTTACAACGCCGGAGACCCAGGTTCCATCCTGACTACGGGTGCTGTCTGTACGGAGTCTGTACATTCTCCTTGTGACTGCGTGGGTTTTCCCCAGGTGCTCCGGTTTCCTCCCACACTCCAAAGAAGTGCAGGTCTGTAGGTTAATTGCCTACTGTATATTGTCCCTAGTGTGTAGGATACAACGAGCGATCGTTGGTCGACACGGACATAGTGGGCTGAAGGGCCTGTTCCCAAGCTGTATCTCCAAAACTGCAAAAGCGATTTACTCTTGGAAGCAATAGACAATAGACAATAGGTGCAGGAGTCGGCCATTCGGCCCTTCGAGCCAGCACCGCCATTCAATAGCTGATCATCCCCAATCAGTACCCCGTTCCTGCCTTCTCCCCATATCCTCTGACTCCGCTATTTTTAAGAGCCCTATCTAGCTCTCTCTTGAAAGCATCCAGAGAACCCGCCTCCAACGCCCTCTGAGGCAGAGAATTCCACAGACTCACCACTCTCTGTGAGAAAAAGTGTTTCCTCGCCTCCGTTCTAAATGGCTTACTCCTTACCCAAAGCCTAGCATTGACCAAGCTTTCCGCACACTGGGTGACGCCCGTTTGGTGGTGAGTAGTCGCCCAAAGACGTCGTACATTTTTCTGGTCCCCGCTGGATTTTTTTGGCGACTATGACGGGTGCCGGCAAGTCGCCAAAAAAAATCGCGTAAGTGGGACAGGGTCTTTAAGACTTTCACTTCACCACTTGCTAACGGTAATCAAGTTGCCCAAGATAAAAATGAACTGATCAAAGAGGCAGCAAGACCTAGCCATGTTGTGCAAAGGGAGCCTGGTGTGCGCGCTGAAGAAGGGAGGAATGCCACCTTTGGGACCGTCATTAGAATAAGGTTGCTGAAGCCTGCAGGGAGCAATATAAAAACAAATGGAGCAGGTTTCAGAAGCCGGAACCTGGAGGCAGGGAAATAAATTACACAATAAAGCGGAGGATGACTTCAAAGATAGATTAGAAATTTAGAGTCAAGGAACTGCAGATGCTAGTTTATACCAAAGAAAGCACAAAGTGCTGATGTAACTCAGGGGGTCAGGCAGCATCTCTGAAGTAAAAGGCGAGGTGATATTTTGGGTCTGCACCCTACTTCAGATTGAAGAGTCTGAACAGTGATTGAAGGGTCCCGACAATAGACAATAGGTGCAGGAGTAGGCCATTCGGCCCTTCGAGCCAGCACCGCCATTCAATGTGATCATGGCTGATCATCCCCAATCAGTACCCCGTTCCTGCCTTCTCCCCATATCCCCTGACTCCGCTATTTTTAAGAGCCCTATCTAGTTCTCTCTTGAAAGCATCCAGAGAACCTGCCACCACCGCCCTCTGAGGCAGAGAATTCCACAGACTCACCACACTCTGTGAGAAAAAGTGTTTCCGTCATCTCCGTTCTAAATGGCTTACTCCTTATTCTTAAACTGTGGCCCCTGGTTCTGGACTCCCCCAACATCGGGAACATGTTTCCTGCCTCTAGCGTGTCTAAACCCTTAATAATCTTATATGTTTCAATAAGATTCCCTCTCATCCTTCTAAACTCAAGACGATACAAGCCCAGTCGCTCCATTCTCTCAGCATATGACAGTCCCGCCATCCCGGGAATTAACCTTGTAAACCTACGCTGCACTCCCTCAATAGCGAGAATGTCCTTCCTCCAATTAGGGGACTAAAACTGCACACAATGTCCAGGTGTGGTCTCACTAGGGCCCTGTACAACTGCAGAAGGACCTCTTTGCTCCTATACTCGACTCCTCTTGTTATGAAGGCCAACATGCCATTCACTTTCTTCACTGCCTGCTGTGCCTGCGTGCTTACTTTCATAGACTGATGAACAAGGACCCCCTGATCCCGTTGTACTTCCCCGACCCGAAACGTCACCCTGCCTTTTTCTCCAGAGATGCTGTCTGACCCGCTGAGTTACAGCAGCATTTGTGCCTTAATTAGATTAGAAATTTGCTTGGATTCCATGACAGGCAGAGGTGATTAGCGGCAGCGCAGTGCTGTGAACTGGTTGAACAAGATATAGCTTGATTATTAGCAACAAAACAAACCTGGAGTAAAATGGACAGGAGCTCGCGAAAAAATATTCAACGGAACTAAAGTGATCAGAGGCAGAGGCAGAGTCTGAAGAAGAGTCTCGGCCCGAAACGTCGCCTATTTCCTTCGCTCCATAGATGCTGCCTCGCCCGCTGAGTTTCTCCAGCACTTTTGTCTACCTTCGATTTTCCAGCATCTGCAGTTCCTTCTTAAACATTTAACCCTTTGCTGCAACGACTAAAGTAAAATTAGAAAGAGAAGTGATATGGTGTGTGAAACATCGCCATGGTTTCTCGTCCTGCGTCAGCCTTAACGATCGGAGTTCGTTAACACTACTTTAGAGATACAGTGTGGAAACAGGCCCTTCGGCCCTTCGAGTACGTGCCGACCACGATCGCCCCGTACACCTGTTCTATCCTACGCACCCCAGTGACAATTTACAGAAACCAATTAACCTACAATCCTGTACATCTTTAGAGTGTGGGAGGAAACCAGGGCACCCGGAGAAAACCCACGCAGGTCACAGGAAGAGCGTACAAACTCCGTACAGACAGCACCCGTGGTCAGGATCGAACCGTGTCTCTGGCGCTGTGAGGCAGCAACTCTACCGTTGCGTTGCTGTGCCCTCGTTCAAGTTCCTTCTCATTACCCTCTCATGTTCCCAGTGACTCTCTTTCACCTACTGACTTTCAGCACAAATTTCATTTTCAGCAGAGCCTGAAATGATTCTTTATTTTTCTGCCCTCTCTCTCCCTTCCTCTCAGCTTAGAAAACAATTATTTCCACTTTAAACCATATAAACCATAATTTCCACTTTAAACCATATAAACCATATAACCATATAACAATTACAGCACGGAAACAGGCCCTCTCGGCCCTTCCAGTCCGTGCCGACCATTTGTTTTCCCCTAGTCCCATCTACCTGCACTCAGACCATACCCCTCCATTCCCTTCACGTCCATATACCTATCCACTTTACTCTTAAATGTTAAAACCGATCCTGCCTCCACCACTTCTGCTGGAAGCTGATTCCACACAGCCACCACCCTCTGAGTAAAGAAGTTCCCCCTCACGTTACCCCGAAACCTCTGTCCCTTAATTCTCATGTCATGCCCTCTTGTTTGAATCTTCCCTACCCTCAATGGGAAAAACGTATCCATGTCAACTCTGTCTATCTCTTTCATCATTTTAAAGACCTCAATCAAGTCCCCCCTTAACCTTCTGCGCTCCAAAGAATAAAGACCTAGCTTGTTCAACCTTTCTCTGTAACATAGTTGCTGGAACCCTGGCAACATTCTAGTAAATATCCTCTGTACTCTCTCTATTTTGTTGACATCCTTCCTATAACTAGGCGACCAAAATTGTACACCATACTCCAGAATTGGTCTTACCAATGCCTTGTACAATTTTAACATTACTTCCCTACTCCTATATTCAATGCTCTGATTACGGATGGCTCAAAGTAACCTGTGAAATACTTTAGAAACCTAGACAACATTGCAATGTATTAAACGTAGTGTTATGTTAATAAGATCACACTAAGACTGCAGGGGGGAACTGCAGATGCTGGTTTACACCGAAGATAGACACAAAAAGAATAGGTGACGTTTCCAGTCTGAAGAAGGGTCTTGACCCAAAACGTCACCCATTCCTTTTCTCCAGAGATGCTACTTGACCACAGACTTGATGGGCCGAATGGCCGAATTCTACTCCTATTCCTTATGACCTTATGTAGCACGGAGTGAAACTGGAGATGAATCAGTACAGGATTTCCAGCCTTTACCAGGTCTCCCCCAAGGCTCCGAGCTCTCCTGATCAATAATTCCAGTTGATTGTTGCAGCTTAATCATCTCTCCCAACCCCTACACTGTGGCCCACGGGATTCTTTCCGAGGATCCACTGGGAGAACAGGTCCTGGGAACGGGCAGAGGAGTGTGGAGGTTGGATGGGGTGGTGGACGGGTGTGGTGGGGGCGGGAGCGGAGTGGTGATGGCGGGGGCTGGTGGAGGGGGAGGGGTTCAGGACTGGGCTGGGTGGAGGGAGGGCGGTCGAAGGAAGAGGGAAGGGAGAGCCCGGATAATGGATGGAGGAAGGATGGGTGATCAGAGAATGTAGGAAAGAGAGCAGGGGATTCTATGTTGGAATGAAATGCAGACTTTGGTGATACCTTCCCCTGGCTATGGGGAGAGCACGTGGAAGCAATGTTTCAATGAAGATAATTCCCAAGGTAGACGGAAGTGCCGGAGAAACTCAGCGGGTGCAGCAGCATCTACGGAGCGCAGGAAATAGGCAACGTTTCGGGCCAAAACCCTTCTTCAGTCCGAAACGTTGCCTATTTTCTTCGCTCCATAGATGCTGCCGCACCCGCTGAGTTTCTCCAGCACTTTTGTCTACCTTCGATTTTCCAGCATCTGCAGTTCCTTCTTAAACAAGATAATTCCCAATCATAGCGTCATAGAGTGGTAAGAGCTTGTAGCCTTGATGTAGAAGAGTCGAACTCAAGCAGATGGAGTCATAGAGTAACACAATGTGGAAACAGTGCCCTTCGGCCCAACTTGCCCACACCAGCCAACATGTCCCAGGTACACTAGTCCCACCTGCCAGCGTTTGGTCCATATGTCTCCAGACCTGCCCTATCCATGTAAGGAGTTTACTTGCAGTGGGACCCAACACACTCAACCTATTTACGTGTCTACAATGCTCACGGTTCGTTAGACTGTCAAGTCAGAAAAAAAACTGCACAAAACTCCTGCAAAGTTTACTGGCCGCTGTCAGAGGTATCAATATGACATATCTGAGACGCTCTCAGTGAGTAACTTCTTGGCAACAGCAGGGCTTTGCTGATAAGAGACCATTTGCTTGTTTCAAGTTAGCGGGGGATGACAGTGAAACATTGTGCCGAATATTTACTGCAATTTAGAAGTAACGGAGATTTTGTGAAATGGAAGTGTTTTTTTCTGCTTTGAATACCTCCAGCTGTACTTTGACAGATTATGAGACGTGTTTTTTCCATTGGACGACCAGGTCTTGTACACCAGGGGGCTTACTGCTGTAGGAATCTGCTAATGAGAGGGTTTATTTTAATTACTTATTCTCCACAATAATTGGCCCTTTCACATTATTCCGGGGAATAATGCCGAGTCATCGTTTGAATCGCTACTCTCGCTCTCCCTGCGATGAAGCTGCTCCCATATTGGTGGGCAGGCTGGAGGTTCCAGGATAAAAGTCGTGCCTCGATTCGGGAAGGGCTGCAGGGAAACGCTGGGAACTGTAGGCCAGTGGGCTTACGAGGATGTTGCCAGGACTTGGCCTGAGCTATAGGGGGAGGTCATAAGTGCTAGGAGCAAAATTAGGCCATTCGGTCCATCAAGTCTGCTCTGCCATTCAATCTTGCCTGATCTATCTTTTCCTCCTAACCCCATTCTCCTGCCTTCTCCCCATAATACACCCGTACTAATCAAGATTCAGATTGGAGCGTTGCTGTATCCAATGATACTGCCTGACCTGCCGATCTTGACTCAACTACATTCAAAGTGTTTTTTAATTATTATTTGTTGCAGTTGTAAATCATGGGTGAATTCTGGTGTGTTATCTCGGTCTTAAAATTACAAAATCCCAAATCCTATGTTTTATGGTCTAGTGTGCAGTGATCTTCGTGTGTTAGCGGTGGTCACTATGCAACGCTGGCTCTCAGTGTATAGATTTACAGTATGGGCAGCTCGGTGACACAGCGGTAGAGTTGCTGCCTCACAGCGCCAGAGACCCAGGTTCGATCCTGACAACGGGCACTGTCTGTGTGGTGTTTGCACGGTCTCCCTGCCACCACGGGTCTGCAGGCTCTCCGGTTTCCTCCCACATTCCAAAATCGTGCAGGTTTGTAGGTTAATTGGCTTCTGTAAATTGACCCTTGTGTGTAGGAAGGCGAAACTGGGATACTATAGAACTAGTGTATGGGGGATCGCTGGTCGACGCGCACTCGGTGGGCCGAAGGGCCTGTTTGCGCGTTGTATCTCAAAACCAAACTGAAGCAGTCATGAATGTACATCACTTAATACGCAGCACTGATTGTAACTATGCAGCAGTGATCATAATGATGAGCTATTGACCCTCTCAGTAGGTAGCACCAGTTCCCAGTATAACACACAGCTCTTCACAATGCAGATGGCCACAAATTGCTGGAGTAACTCAGCGGGACAGGCAGCATCTCTGGAGAGAAGGAATGGGTGACGTTTCAGGTCGAGACCCTTTTTCAGACTGAGAATCAGGGGAGAGGGAGACACAGAGATATGGAAGGGTAAGGTGTGAAAATGAGACATCAAAAGGGACATCAAAAAGTTCAAAGAAAACGTAAAACAGATCGTTGCTAGCTAGGAGTCAGTCTGAAGAAGGTCCCGACCCGTAGTGTCACCCATTCCTTCTCTCCAGAGATGCTGCCTGTCCCGCTGAGTTACTCCAGCATTTATGTGGGGTGGCACGGTGGCGCAGCGGTGGAGTTGCTACTTTACGGCACTTGCAGCGCCCGAGACCCGGGTTCGATCCCGACTACGGGCGCTGTCTGTACGGAGTTTGCACGTTCTCCCCGTGACCGCGTGGGTTTTCTCCGAGATCTTCGGTTTCCTCCCACACTCCAGAGACGTACATGTTTGTAGATTAATTGGCTTGGTATACATGTAAATTGTCCCTAATGTGTGTAGATAGTGTAAACGTGCGGGGATCGCTGGTCGGCGCGGACTTGGTGGGCCGAAGGGCCTGTTTCCACGCTGTATCTCTAAACTCAATTAAACTGAACGAATGATATCTGTGAGACCAGGTAGTTTACAGCTCGGTGCAAGGGAGCTCTCGCATCCCGTGAGGTGTTAGTTGATGCAGTACAGGTCACAGGTGCGAGCGGGTGAGGTGAGGGACGGGACCGGTTCATTGTCCACTACGCACCCCTGCTGATGGCGTCAGTCAAACACTGACCCCTGCTGGAGTTCAGCTCCTAGTGCGTGCTCTCGCCAGCCACCTGGCTATTGTTTAACCCAGGTAGATCCCTGGGGTTTTGACAGTGATAGAGACTTCTGTTTCAAGAGAAAACAGCCACACAGCAGGAAAGCACACACCCCTCCGCTACCACGCCCACACCAACCATTCTGCACCCATTTGACCTTTAAACTTTAGAATGGCGGGGTAGACTCAGTGGGCTGAATGGCCTACTACTGCTCCAAAGTCTTATGAATCCAGACTTTAGAGAAGCAGCGTGGAAACGGGCCCTTGGGCTTACCGAGTGCGCACCGCCCAGCGACCCCCGTACACTAGCACTATCCCACACACACTGGGGGCAATTTCCAATTTGACTGAAACCTACAAACCTGCACGCCTGTGGAGTGTGAGAGGAAAGCCACGTGGTCACAGTGAGAGCATGCAAACTCTGTACAGGCAGCAGTGACGGAAATCGCTATCAAAATATGGAGGGGGACAGGGGACAGGGGACACACAATTTCTCTTTCTTCCCACCCCCACTGTCTCGCGGAGAGCGGAGATTTCGCCGGGTTTTAAAATCCGGATTACACAAAAATTGGGGGGACGGGATCGTCCCCCACCTCTCAAAACAGAGGGGGGATGTGTGTCCCCTGCCCCCCCCCCCCCGGGATTTCCACCACTGGACAGTACTCATAGTCAGGATCAAACGCAGGTCACCAGCGCTTTGCTCTTATTTCGTTCTCCCCACCATGCTACCTCCCAGATTCTACCACGTTCCTACACCCTCGGGACAATTTAAATTGCCGTTGCATCCCCCAATCTGCGCGTCTCTGGGTTGTGGGAGAAATCCCATGCAGTCACGGAGGAGCAGGTACAAGCTGCACACGGACAATACCCGGGATAGGACTCACAGCGCTGGAGTAACTCAGCGGGTCAGGCAGCATCTCTGGAGAACATGGATGGGTGACGTTTCCGGGTCGAGACCCTTCTTCGCATTGGGTCTGAAGATAGACAATAGACCATAGGTGCAGGAGTAGGCCATTCGGCCCTTCGAGCCAGCACCGCCATTCAATGTGATCATGGCTGATCATCCCCAATCAGTACCCCGTTCCTGCCTTCTCCCCATATCCCCTGACTCCGCTATCTTTAAGAGCCCTATCTAGCTCCCTCTTGAAAGTATCCAGAGAACCTGCCTCCACCGCCCTCTGAGGCAGAGAATTCCACAGACTCACCACCTTCTGTGTGAAGAAGTGTTTCCTCGCCTCCGTGCCAAATGGCTTACCCCGTATTCTTAAACTGATGGGTCCTGACCTGAAGCGTCACCTATCCCTGTTCACCAGAGACGTTGCCTGACCTGCTGAGTTACTCCAGCGCTTTGTGTCCTTTCGTGCATTCGCCAGCATCTGCAGTTCCTTGGATTAGGGTTGGACTCCAGAGACTGGAGACGTGTCGTGCAGCTTTACCGGCTGCTCCACTGTTATCGCTGCCAGAGTCACGGTGAAGCTGTCTGCCCCTGCTCCGTTGTCCTCGCTGGAGCTGGAGCCCGCCTGGGACCGCACGTCACAAGAGTGTTGACGGTAATGCTATCCGATCTCACCTTGTTTGGTCCCTGTGGCTCTGCCTCTGCAGGCACTTTGTTTCTGAAGGTGTCCGTGGCTTCTAGTTACTTCACACAGTATCATTTCGGTCTCCATGCTGAACAAGCCCACCCGCTACGGGACCCACACTAACCGGGACCACCCACCACACGCGGTGAGACCCCTCCCCACTACCAGATCCACATGGAGAGCAAGCCCCTCTCACTAGACCCATGCAGAAAGACCACCCACCCCCACCACCAGATACCAGACCTACACAGAGCGGACCACCCAGTACCAGGCTGACCCCGAAATTTCTGAAGGCCTTTGATAAAGACCCACTTAGAAGATAAGTCTGCAATCAGATGGGATTGGCAGTGATCTACAGAGATGGATTGAATGTTAGTTGACAGACGGGAAGCAGAGATGGCAGTCAGAGACGCGCGGGGTCCCATGGGGATGGGTTCCTGGCCCCAGCCGGCCGCAGTCTCATCAATCATTCCGATTAGGTAATGGAATGTGGCATTACTAAGTGTGTGGATGGCGTGAAACTAGGCAAGGCTGTGGCGAGGATGCAAAGAGGCTTCAGACAAGTTGGATGGATGGGGAAATACATGATGCATACGGTTCAATGTGGGTAAACGTGATGTTATCTACCTTGCTGGGAAAAACTGAAAGGCAGTGTCTTTAGACTTCCCACTTTAGAGATATAGTGTGCAAACAGGCCCTTCAGCCCATCGAGTCTGCGCCGAGCAGTTTGCCAAAGCCAATTAACCTACAAACCTGTTTGGATCGTGGGAGGAAAAGTGCAGCTTTGCTCTCCTAACCCAAGATTGAATAAAGAGTGTACATTCAGCCCGACCCCTGGGCTACAGGATTGGCGTAGGAGGAGAGCTGGGTGAATGGGCCTGTGATCACTGGACATTGCAAGAGCAAAAGTTCTCACTCAAACATGCATCATTCTGACTGTGGTCAACAGGCTGGCTGCAGCCTTTAGTTTAGTTTGGTTTATCGTCACATTCACAGAGGTGGAGTGAAAAGCTTTTTGTTGCGTGCTATCCAGCAAATGGCATGTTGGCCTTCATACCGAGAGGATGTGAGTTTTGGAGCAAGGAGGTCCTAATGGGCAGGTGCATGGCAGATGCAGTATAATGTTTGTGGAATTCCCTGCCACAGAGGGCAGTGGAGGCCAAGGCATTGGATGGATTTAAGAGAGAGTTAGATAGAGCTCTAGGGGCTAGTGGAGTCAAGGGATATGGGGAGAAGGCAGGCACGGGTTATTGATTGGGGACGATCAGCCATGATCACAATGAATGGCGGTGTTGGCTCGAAGGGCCGAATGGCCTCTTCCTGCACCTATTTTCTATGTTTCTATGTGGATAAATGTGATGTTATCCACTTTGGTGGCAAGAATAGGAAGGCAGATTATTATCTGAATGGTGTCAGATTAGGAAATGGGGAGGTGCAGCGTGTGTTGTACATCAGTCACTGAAAGTAAGCATGCAGGTGCAGCAGGCAGTGAAGAAAGCTGATGGCATGTTGGCCTTCATTGCGAGAGGATTTGAGTTTAGGAGCAAGGAGGTCCTACTGCAGTTGTACAGGGCCCTGGTGAGACCACACCTGGAGTATTGTGTGCAGTTTTGGTCTAATTTGAGGAAGGACATTCTTGCTATTGAGGGAATGCAGCGTGGGTTCACCAGGTTAATTCCTGGGTGGCGGGACTGTCATATGGTCGAATGGGCTTGTATTTACTGGAATTTGAAGGATGAAAGGGGATCTTATAGAAACATATAACATTCTTAAGGGATTGGACAGGCTAGATGCAGGAAAAATGTTCCCCATGTTGAGGGAGTCCAGAACCAGGGGTCACACAGTTTAAGAATAAGTGGTAGGCCATTTAGGACTGAGATGAGGAAAAGCTTTGTCACCCAGAGAGATGTGAATCTGTGGAATTCTCTGCCACAGAAGACAGTGGAGGCCACTGGATGTTTTCAAGAGAGAGTTAGATTTAGCTCTTAGGGCTAACGGAATCAAGGGATATGGGGAGAAAGCAGGAACGGGATACTGATTTTGGATGATCAGCCATGATCATATTGAATGGCGGTGCTGGTTCAAAGGGCCGAATGGCTTACCCTGCACCTATTGTCTACGTTTCTAAAGACTATACATGATTACAATAAAGCCATCCTCTGGGTACGCATACAGAATAAAAGGAATAATGTTTAGTTTAAGATAAAGTCCAGTAAAGATAATTCCAATGGTCAGGACTAGACTGCTCTCTAGTTGGTGATAGGGATAAGAAGGAGCTCACGGTTTTATAATCCAGGATCAGATCTTTTACACTGAGAGGCAGATGGGTGGTGAATGTGTGGAACTGCAGCATGCAGGGTGATGGAAGCCAAGGCGCTGGACGTAAGTGACATAATCGGTTTCTGAACATAACAAACACCAAGGAAAACCAGGAGAGAATATGAAAATGGGTTTAGGATTAAAGGATTGGCTATTTCACAGTGAATGGTAAGGAATACTCAAAGAACATTTGGCCTTTGGCCAAATTTCTATCTTACTCTGTTTTCCATAAAACTCTCTGTACAATACTCCACGCTATGAAACATATAAGATTGTTAAGGGCTTGGACACACTAGAGGCAGGAAACACGTTCCTCGATGTTGGGGGAGTCCAGAAGCAGGGGCCACAGTTTAAGAATAAGGAGTAGGCCATTTAGAACGGAGACGAGGAAACACTTTTTCTCACAGAGAGTGGTACGTCTGTGGAATTCTCTGCCTCAGAGGGCGGTGGAGGCAGGTTCTCTGGATGCTTTCAAGAGAGAGCTGGATAGAGCTCTTAAAAATAGCGGAGTCAGGGGATATGGGGAGAAGGCAGGAACGGGTACAGATTGGGGATGATCAGCCATGATCACATTGAATGACGGTGCTGGCTCAAAGGGCCGAATGGCCTACTCCTGCGCCTATTGTCTATTGTGTGGGACCACCCAGTACCGGACCCATGCTGACAGACCACCCAGTGTGACATCCACACGGTGTGACCATCGACCATCAGACCCCATTTTGTGGGACCACCCAGTAACCTACCCTCACATTATAGACCAACCGGTAACAGACCCCCCCCCCCCCCACAACACAGTGTGGGACCACCCAGTCTGTGACTACACTGTACACTGCAAGGGCCAGGAAGCGAGCGGGCAAGATCATCTCTGACCCCTCTCACCCTGGCCACAAACTCTTTGAATCACTTCCCTCTGGAAGGCGACTCCGGACTGTCAAAGCTGCCACAGCCGGACATAAAAACTGTTTTTTTCCACGAGTAGTTGCTCTACTCAACTGCCAAATGTCTGTAGCCTCCTTTTGCTCTGGTATTTTATTTCATTTGCATGTTTAAACTATAATGTTTTATTATTAATGTTTAATGTTTTATGTGTCATTCTTAATTGTCACTGTATGTCGTGTTGTTACTTGCGAGCGGAGCACCAAGGGAAATTCCTTGTATGTGAATATTTGGCCAATCAACTTATTCATTCATTCATTCATGCTTTCTTTCATTCATTCATCCAACCTTCACACTAGGGACCCACCCAGTACATGACCTACACTTCGGACCACCCAGCACTAGACCCAACACAGTGGGGTCACAGAATATCAGGGCCACACGCTGTGGAACGTCACAGTATTGGACCTAGCATTGTGGGACCAGCCTGTACCTAGTCCACAGTCTGTGGGACCACCCAGTATCAGAGCCACACTCTGTGGGACCACCGTAGATGAGGGGGAGGGAGCCCTCCCTGTACTGCACTGAGACAGTGAACATCTACTGCTGCAATTTCCTTTTAAGTATTTGGTTAATTCTCTAATTCTAGTTCTTAACGCACTCCACTGAAAATTCGCATTTCTGCAGATACTGCAATATTAAAAATTGCTTATTTTTTACATGCAAAAGACATTTCACAGATGAAAGATTTAAAGAGAAGTCTGTTCTCTTATAAATACAATGCTGCAGAGTGCTGACAGTGCTAAATGAGGATTAAATGCCACCAGCTCATTTTAACCTGCTAATCCCCATCGTAATATTCAGATCTCCCGGAGTTCTTCATTAATCATGGCAGAGGTGGCCTTGGCTTGTTTATAAAACATTTCACTTTCACAGCTGTAGTTCGCCAAGCTTCCAAACAGCAACAAGTTGTTCGGTACTCTGCAGTATTATCCGAGTCATAGAGTGATACAGCATGGAAACAGGCCCTTCTGCCCAACGTGCCCACACCGGCCAACATGTCCCATCTTCACTAGTCGAACCTGCCTGCATTTGGCCCATAGCCCTCCAAACCTGTCCTATCCATGAACCTGTCTACATGTTTTTTAAACGTGCGAAAGGTCCCAGCCTCAACGACATCCTCTGGCAGCTCATTCCATACACCTACCACCCTTTGCATAGAAAGGTTACCCCTCAGACAATAGACAATAGGTGCAGGAGTAGGCCATTCGGCCCTTCGAGTCAGCACCGCTGGCTCAGGTTCCCATTCAATCTTTTCCCCCTCACCTTAAACCTACGTCCTCTGGTTCTCGATTCCCCTACTCTGGGCAAGAGACTCTGTGCGTCTGAGTGTGAGACAGAATAGTAATACTCAATCCACTGCAGATGCAGTTTAATAATTAGTCACACTTGCGCTTGGGGTTATTTTGATGAGATAGTGTAGAAGGACCTTTATCCAACCAGGAAAGAAACCATTTGGGGATTTGGTCATCTGTCCATTTCTCCAGGGATGTGCCTGACTGCTGAGTTCCTCCAGCGTTTTGTGTACATCTTTGTTATAATAATAATAATAATAATATATTTTATTGTTATTGCACAGATGTGCAATGCAGATTTGGTATGCAGCTTCCATCCGATGTCATAACTTAATCAACTAAAAATTTAGATACCCAGAGAAACATGATGTATAAAAAAGTGCAAATAGGTCAGTGCCGGGTCGATGTGCGATGTGACCATCCAAGGGAGACAGTTCATGGGGGGGGTGGGGGCACTCAGCGGGGCCGGTTCAGAGCAGCTATAGCTCTGCGGATGAAGCTGTTCCTAAGTCTGGAGGTGCGGGCGTAGAAGGCCTTGTAACGTAGAAGTTCGAACAGAGTATTGTAAGGAAACCAGCATCTGCACTTCCTTTTGTATTACTATCTCGGGATTGTTTGAAGGAACTTTGTCCAACCGGGGTAGAAACTATATTGGGAAACGTCACGTATCCATGTTCTCCAGCAATGCTGCCGTGCCTGACCTGCTGAATTACACCAGCACTTTATGTGATTTTTTGGAAACCAGTATTTGCAGTTCCTTCTTTCTACCATTCTGGATAATGTTTAATTCATTGAAACTTCAAGAAAAAAAAATTGTAAATTACAAAATGTTCCGTGGGTCTTTCATTGCATGGGCAGGGAAGACACACAATTAGTTATAGCAAAATATAGTTATGTAAATAGAAGAAACACGCCCAATAGAGTCAATGGCATTAAACATTTATAAATGGAGCATCCAGAAATCAAGGAATTAATTACTGTGCTAAGTTTCAATTAAACAACAGTGTATGTTGCAACAGCATATCAAGGTCATATCTTGATGTGTGCTTAAACATGTCCTTACAAGTGTAAACAGTACAGAGCGGTGGTACTGAGAGAGCTGTAGGCAGATGTAAGCTCCTCTTTGGAGATAGCGGAGTTAATGACAATATCCTCAAAGCTCGTAGGATGCGTGGCTGCGTTCATAACTGAGAATACAGAAGCAAGAAGGATGTGTTAACCCTGTGGACTGGTCTGGTCTGGTCTGGTCCTCACTCAAGTGGCTAGAGTGTTGAATTGTCAGATGTGCCGGAATCAGGACAATGAAAGTCTTACCTGCTGCAGCTTATGGTATGAACATTGACTTCTCTAACTTCAAGTAACCCTGCAACTCTCCCCGACAACTCAACAATGGGCAGAAATAAACTTTTATTGATTTGTTCTCTCCCCGCCCAATCCATGCATTGCTGACCTTCCTGTCCTCTCCTCCATTTCCTGTGGGGAGTGAGCCAATGCCCAGCGCAATTGAGAGGAACGGGGAATTATATTTGACCAGTTGGGCAGCTTAGTGGTAAGAACGATTGACTTCTATAACATTTTCAAGTAACCCTTGAATGCGAATGAATTTATGAAGGGGAAATCGTACTTGACTAATCTTCTGGAATTTTTTGAGGATTTTACAAGTAGAATGGATAAGGGAGAGCCATTGGATGTGGTGTATCTGGACTTTCAAAAAGCCTTTAACATGGTCCCACATAAGAGATTAGTGTGCAAAATTAGAGCACATGGTATTGGGGGTAGCGTATTGACATGGATAGAGAACTGGTTGGCAGACAGGAAGCAAAGAGTAGGAATTAATGGGTCCTTTTCAGAATGGCAGGCAGTGACTAGTGGGGTGCCGCAAGGCTCGGTGCTGGGACCCCAGTTATTTACAATATATATTAAAGATTTAGATGAGTTTGCGAATGACACAAAGCTTGGTGGTATTGTGAGCTGCAATGAGGATGCTATGAGGTTGCAGGGTGACTTGGATAGGTTGGGTGAGTGGGCAGATGCATGGCAGATGCAGTATAATGTGGATAAATGTGAGGTTATCCACTTTGGTGGCAAGAACAGGAAGGCAGATTATTATCAGAATGGTGTCAGATTAGGAAAAGGGGAGGTGCAACGAGACCTGGGTGTTCCTTTATAACAGTCACTGAAAGTAAGCATGCAGGTGCAGCAGGCAGTGAAGAAAGCTAATGGCATGTTGGCCTTCATTGCAAGAGGATTTGAGTTTAGGAGCAAGGAGGTCCTATTGCAGTTGTACAGGGCCCTGGTGAGACCACACCTGGAGTATTGTGTACAGTTTTGGTCTCCTCATTTGAGGAAGGACATTATTGTTATTGAGGAAGTGCAACGTAGGTTCAACAGGTTAATTCCCGGGATGGCGGGTCTGATATGTGATGAAAGAATGGGTCGACTGGGCTTGTATTCACTGGAATTTAGAAGGATGAGAGGGGATCTTACAGAAACATATAAAATTCTTAAAGGTTTGGACAGGCTAGATGCAGGAAAAATGTTCCCCATATTGGGGGAGCCCAGAACCCGTGGTTACAATGTAAGAATAAGGGGTGGGCCATTTAGGACTGAGATGAGGAAAAGCTTTTTCAGCCAGAGAGTTGGGAATCTGTGGAATTCTCTGCCACAGAAGGCAATGGAGGTCAATTTACTGGATGTTTTCAAGAGAGAGTTGGATTTAGCTCTTCTGGCTAAAGGAATCAAGGGATATGGGGACAAAACAGGAATGGAGGACTGATTTTAGATGATCAGCCATGATCATATTGAATGGCAGAGCTGCTGGAAGGGCCGAATGGCCTACTCCCGCACCTAGTTTCCTATGTTTCTATATCTCTCCATATCACCATCTACAGTATATCTCTCGTTTCCCTTTATTGTATATCTTTATTATCATTTTTCTGAGTATTTGCATACCCAGAGGAAAACAACCAGTGTCCATTCAGTGTGTGGTAAAAAATAACTAGAAATAGAGAATAAAAGTACATATGTCACGAGTTCCGATCGGCAGTGGCACGACAATGACTGCTTCAGTGTGTCCAGGTTGGTGTTTGGTGCGCGATACTTTGGCAGGGGGCAAAGTTTTATCAGTGTGCAGGAAGAAGCTGCAGCTGCTGCTCCTGTACCTCTTCCCAATGGCAGGATGGAGAATATGTGATGCAGACCTCCCAAACTATCCCGCTTTTGCGGGATATTCCCGCTTTGGGGTGCCAGCCCGCGCGCACGCACTTTGCCGGGCCCTAGTGGCCGCGCGTGCGCAGTGGTGAGGGTTGGCAGTGGAGCGCAGTGGGGAGGCCGGGCCCCAAGTGGGGGAGGGGTTGCTGCCTGGCGTTTTATCAGTCACCGGGGTCTGGAGAAAATTGCATCTGCGAAGGAATGCGGGTCGAGACCCTTCTTTCAGCTAGAAGAAGGGTCTCGACCCGAAACGTCGCCTATCTCCTTCGCTCCTTAGATGCTGCTGCAACCCGCTGAGTTTCTCCAGCTTTTTGTGTACCCTCGATTCTCCAGCATCCTAAGCCCATCACCTGGCTGCCGCAACCTGGTTTGCACCAGTGCGCAGGCGCAGCAGGTGAGTCTGCCCAGCATACATGTACCTTTTACATTTTTGCATTTAAAATACTTCTTCACAGAATTTGTGGCAGGAATAGGGCGCCGCGACATATTTATGAATTTTCATTTAAAAAATATGAATTTTGAGGGGAAATTATTATGAATCAAATGTTGGGAGGTCTGTGTGATGCGATGGGTGGTAGGGGTCTTTGATGATGGAGATGGCTCTGCTAATACTCTGCTAATCCGCTTTCCCCTGATTCTCAGTCTGAAGAAGGGTCTCGACCCGAAACATCAGCTATTCCTTTTCTCCAGAGATGCTGCCTGACCCGCTGAGTCACTCCAGCTTTTTGCGTCTATATATTATCAGAATTCTAGTAAACCAGACCAAGACAGTGCAGACCACTGTGCAGGGTCTAAAGTAGTTTGGTGCTGAGGATGGGCTGTGGTTAACGTTGGTACCAATCTGTTGCCTTGTCTTTGCAATCATTGTTGTATCCATCATCGTCATGCACTTAGCGTATCAACGTTACAACATTTTGAGATTTTAAAAATCAAGTCTGCAATTTATCCCAACAGAAAAACCATAAAAATAAGTTTAATTTGACACCTAATTCACTTACATATCTTCAGTATTAAAAATGTTATGGCCATTTTCATACTCGGAAATTAGCATCTTGTTCCCCATTGCTTTTCCATTGACTTAACACAAAAGCTGTGATCGAGGACAGTCAAAAGCCCATAACTTTCTTAAAAATTAAGAGAACTGAAAGAAATGTTCAGTTATTATGGATCGAAGCATTCTGAAACAAATATGAAACAATCTTACTTGGATGACCTGAAATTAAACCATATAATTAGTTAGTTACCTAATTGTAGCTAATTACAAAATTCAATTACTAGATCTAAACATCTATCCATTTCTTAAGAAACGATTAACATTTTTAAATAGCCTAAGTGTCCAAATAACATTCACACAAGAATTCACAATATAACATGATTTTTAAATCTAATTGTCATGAATTTATAGGCCAAATGGAAGGAATTTAGTGTTTAATTCCCGTAAATTAATGGCCATTTTAATCATCTTCCGAGTGGGTTTTTGTAGAACACGGTCGATTGGAACGTTGCGGTTTGTGGTGAATTTGAACCCCGTATCGGCAGGAAAAACACTGCCGGTTCGTATGGGGCCATAATCACATTTTTGCCAATGAAATTTTGATTAAAGTCATCCTAAGAAGCGAGTTTATATGTAAAATACACGACTCACCTTATGTTTTGTCCCCTACGTGAGATCCGTCCCGTTGTCAGCATTGACGGCGTTAGAAGTCGCTGTTTTATTTTACTCCAGGGATTAAATCGTCCCGCGATTTTTTAAAAAATCTTCCGAGAACGCAAGTTGGAACAATTTTTCAGCATCAGCTAGCAGCCCGAGAAAATATATCTCGGACAGGCAGGAGAGCACGGCATTTTAATCCCGCCCCCCCCTTAAAGGCGCCAAAGTCACACACACGGCCAGTGGCAGAACTGCAGCGCCACTGACGGTCAGTTTTGTAACATACCTACTTAATGCGAACAAGGAATTTCATTCTGCCCTTGTGTATTGGACAATTAACTCATCTTCCATATGTAGCGATGAATGAGGGCAGCACAGTGGCACAGCAGTGGAGTTGGCACCTTCCCCGGGTCCCATCCCGACTACGGGTGCTATCTGTACGGAGTTTGCACGTTCTCCCCATGACCAGCATAGATTTCCTCCAAGATCTTCATTATCCTCCCACACTCCAAGGACGTACAGGTTTGTAGATCGATTGGCTTGGTGTAAATGTAAATTGTCCGTAGTGTGTGTAGGATTGTGTTAGTGTGCGGGGATCGCTGGTCGGCGCGGACTCGATGGGCTGAAGGGCCTGTTTCCGCGCTGTATCTCCCAACTAAACTATACGGGGAACATTGCACAGTGTGTGCAAATGTCCGATACACTAACGGGAAAGCTGAAGAGACTTTGCATCTCTGCATATCTAAACCTTAATCTTGGGGAATCCAGCATCCAGATACTGATTAAAGTAACGTCCTGGAAAACACACAGCAAATGTTCCTGCCCCTCCCGTCTTATTTCAGCAAAACCCTTCAGACTGCATTATTAGTAGCCCCATGCCTTGTATGATATGATATGTTATGGTATTTTAATGTCACATGTACCCAAGGGACATTGAAATTCATTTTTTCTATACAGATCAGTACAAGTGTCACTATACATAAGTACTTAGATACATGTTAGATAAGCACTGAGACAGTACTCAGAGTTGTGTAGGAAAGAATGGCAGATAGACGCAAGGAACTGCGGATGCTGGTTTAAACCAAAGATAGACACAAAATGCTGGAGTAATTCAGGCAGCATCTCTGGAGAGAAGGAATGGGTAATGTTTTGGGATGAGAAGAAGGGTCACCCATTCCTTCTCTCCAGAGATGCTGCCTGTCCCGCTGAGTTAATCCAGGTTTATGTGTCTATCCAAGTTTATATGACAATTATAAACTTGAAAAAACACAGGCAGCAAGCAACATTTTAGATGAAAGTCTTTTATTGGTGGTTAGCTCAGTGCCTCTTATCTCAATGCAATCACTTCTCTAAACATAAGAGTCACAGCACACAGCAGCAATGAAGCAAAATGTCAGAACAGTTACCATAACAATGAGGCTATTTATATGTGATTCACGTTAGTAACCCTGTCAGATTAGAACACAGGCTCTCAGTGTTGTTTTCTGCTGTGTGCTGCAGAATGAGTTTGTGTTTGTGTCTGCATCTGCTTTTGCCCTCACAGTCCAGCTACGTTGGTGCCTTTGTGGGTTTTGCCCGTTCCTAATTTGCACCGATTCTTGAGGTGGCGCAGTTCGACCCTGACTACGGGTGCTCTCTGTACGGAGTTTGTACGTTCTCCCCGTGACCCGCGTGGGTTTTCTCCGAGATCTTCGGTTTCCTCCCACACCAAAGACGTACAGGATTGTAGGTTAATTGGCTTGGTAAAGGCATAAACCGTCCCTAGTGTGTGTGTGTAGGATAGTGTTACTGTGCGGGGATCGCTGGTCGGTGCGAAGGGCCGGTTTCCGCGCTGTATCTCTAAAACTAAAAAAACTAAAACTAAAAACTTTCTTTCAGCTTCAAGAAGAGCAAGAGGGGTAGCTTGGCACAGCTTGAAATACGATGGAGGGGAAGGAAATCTTGTGAATGCAACAACCGTAGCAGTGATTTATGAGCGGACAAATGAGTCCATATGGATTGCTCTGGGGAGCAAAACAGACGCAATTATTTTGTGAGGGTTGTGCTCACAGCTTTGAATAGATAAAGGGAGAAGTGCAAGGGTTAAGTTACTGGAGAAAGACACAAAGTGCTGGAGTAACTCAGTGGGTCAGGCAGCATCTCTGGAGAAAAAGGATGGGTGACGTTTCAGGTTGGAACCCTTATTCAGATTAAAAAAGGGTTTCAACCGGAAACGTCACCCATCCTTTTTCTCCACAGATGATGCCTGACCCGAAGATAACCTTGTGTCTAGATCTTCGGTGTAAGGTCATAAGGTTCTAGGAGCAGAATTAGGCCATTCGGCCCGTCAAGTCTACTCCGCCATTCAATCATGGCTGATCTATCTTTCCCTCTCAACCCCATTCTCCTGCCTTCTCCCCATTACCCCTGACACCCGCACTAATCAACAACTTCAGGTGCTGGTATAATCCAACATCTGCAGTTCCTTCCTACGCGGTGACGTTACTGGATTTATAATCCAGGGACCTGAGTTCAAATCCCATCACGGCCGCTCTGGAATTAAAATTCAGTTAATAACCTGGACAGTAAAAATAAACATCAAGTTGTCACAAGGCCCCATCTGATTTATTACCCGAAGTCCGGCCTCCGCCTCTTCCTCGTAATTGTTGATAACCTTACAAGATAGAATTATGAAATAGTAACCAAGCGCACGCCAAACACTAAAACATCCGTCGCACAGAAACCCTCAGTGTGTGTAGAAGAAGTAGCGGTGGAATTAAATGGAAGCTGCCTCGCAGAGAGTGTATGAATGGATATTGCCAAGTAAATCAATACAGACCCCATTGTTTAATTTTATAGAGGAAGGAAATATCAAAGAAATTAACTTATCTCATTGGCAACCAAAATAAATTATCAGTAGGTGAGGTTTGAGTGCTGGTTCTCAGGCCGGTCATTCGCATCTGTCTTCACAGAAGGTCAAGAGAGTTTTATTGTCCCAGGTAGAACAATGACATTCTTACTTGAAGCAGCATCATGGGTGGATTGGCAAAGGCAGTTAGCGAGGCTGGTAATGAGACCTGGACTCACTAATGTTCCCATCTTCAATTACGCATTCTGTGCTTATTTCGAGGACTATATTGATCACTTATTGTAAATCAGCATGACTTATCTGAACGACCGGGCTTGAAGAGTGGAATTTCTCTCTAGGACCTGTTGAAGGAACTAAAATTACGAGACCATGAAGACCAGGAAGGTTGTGTCATTATGCAGAGAGATTTCTGCCCAGCATCTGTAATTGAGAAAGATAGCGAATGGGATCCAGACATTATCTGTCATACAGTGTAGAGGAGGCACTGCTCTGTGTCTAAGCAAGGTTGCATATTGTCCTGTGTCCCAGACACGACAATGAAATTCTTACTTGTAGCAACACAGCAGAATATGTAAACACAGTACACTGTAAACAATATAATAAACGAGATAAACAAGTTCAGTGTGTTATTTATGTATATATACACATATATATACACATGTGTGCGTGTGTGTGTATATATAGAAGGTGTAGGAAAGAACTGCAGATGCTGGTTTAAATCAAAGGTAGACACAAAAAGCTGAAGTAACTCAGCGGGACAGGCAGCATCTCTGGAGAAAAGAAATGGGTGATGCTTCGGGTCAAGACCCTTTTATATATAGTGCCATATAGGGCACATACATACATATAAAAAAACAAATAAGACAATAATAGTGCAAAAAGACAAAGGCAATGACTCCAGGTCTATTGTAGTTCAGAGTTTATTGAAGGCTGTAGTGTTTAATAATTAAGTCTAGTAGCCCTGTCCCACGGTGCGAGCTCATTCCAAGAGCTCTCCCGAGTTTTAAAAAAATCGAACGCGTGGTAAGCACGGAGAATGAACTTAGCGGGTACGTCGGAGCTCGGGGACGTCTCTTAGCGGCTCGTAACGCTAACGGCAGGTACTCGGGAAGACTCGCTAACGGCAGGTAAGCACGGGAAGACTCGTGAAGATTTTTCAACATGTTGAAAAATGTCCACGAGAGCTCCGAGTACCGACGAGTGGCCATTACCGTAAATCTCCGAGTTCGAATCAGGGCAAACTCGGGAGAGCTCTTGGGATGAACTCATACCATGGGACAGGGGGTTTAATGGCTGTAGGGAAGAAGCTGTTCCTGAACCTGGACGTTACAGTTTCCAGGCTCCTGTACCTTCTTCCTGATGGCAGGGGTGAGATGAGTGTGTGGCCAGGGTGGTGTGGGTCTCTGATGATGCTTAACCAAGGCTGAAGCTGGTACTGGAGTGTGTGTTGGAGAACAGAGCGGGCTTGTGGTCTGCATCGCAGGCAGGCAGGATCTGCCATGGGATTGTTTGATGGGGGGAGGTAAAGGACTGTTTACTCAGCATTATTTCAATTGCAGATCAGTGCTCTGAGCTAGAACTAGCAGCCCATCTGTGCATGCCATTTCCCAGCATTAACCTCCATCAATGTGAGGAGTAAATGTCACTAAAAATAAAAGATTCAATTATTAAATGAATCCCTGTAGGACAAATTAAAAAGGGATTAACTGACCCAGATTTCTTGGGTTTAATCCTGATGATTTGTTATTTGATCCCACTCAGTGATTCTAAGCCGGCTGTTCAGTTCTGTTCAGAGAACATTATCAGCTTCGCGACTCACTCGAGGGCCTGTCCCACTTACCTGATTTTTTTTTGGCGACTTGCCGGCACCCGTCATAGTCGCAGCAGGTGGCCGAACATTTTCAACATGTTGAAAATCCAGGGGCGAGCAGAAAAAGTTTTGACTCTTTGGGCGACTGCTCACCAGCACACAGACGGTATCCCGCGCGCGGGTGGATGTATTTAAGTGCCTCAGGATTGAGGTGTCGGACCAGGTGAAAATAGAAGGGCCATTTGATGCAGTCATCTTGAATACACGCCACTGGATTAGCGACCCCCCCCCCCCCCCATAAGGCAAGATAGACACAAAGTGCCGGAGTATCTCAGCGGGTCAGGCAGCATCTCTGGAGGAGGAGAATTTTTCAAAGAAGGCATACCTTGTGGAGATTTTGCAGTGGAACAGACAAAATGTGTAGAAGGGAACAGCAGATGCAGGTTTACTCCCCCCGATAATCCACCCCGTATAATCCAACTCGACCTCTACAATCCCTTACCGGTTTTATATCAAGAAAATCCTGCTTTACTGAGATTTCAGTCTCCTTCGGATTTAGTTTTTAATCTCGCACTAAGTTTGAATACAAGGCTTATGTTAATGCCTCTCTGGGACCGCAATTCCTCAGTTTGCAAAAACACCCTTTGAGCTCTGAAGAGTTTTCACGTAACGTAGCTATCACTAGCTATCATGACGTTTTGGGTTGAGACCTTCTTCAGTCTGAGTCAAGGGAAAGTGGACTTCTCTGCCACAGAGGGCAGTGGAGGCCAATTCACTGGATGTTTTCAAGGGAGAGTTAGATTTAGCTTATAGGGCTAATGGAATCAAGGGATATGGGGAGAAAGCAGGAACGGGGTACTGATTTGGGATGATCAGCCGTGATCATATTCAATGGCGGTGCAGGCTCAAAGGGCTGAACGGCCTACTCCTGCACATATTTTCCATGTTTCTATGAGAGGGAAACGAGAGATATGGAAGGGTAAGGTGTGAAAATGAGAGATCAAAGTGGACGAAGTTGAGGAAATGTAGGATTATTGTTAGCTAGCAGAAGGTGACAATGAGGCAGGCAACCAGGGGCCACAGTTTGAGAATGAGGAGTAAGCCATTTAGATCGGAGACGAGGAAACACTTTTTCTCACAGAGAGTGGTGAGTCTGTGGAATTCTCTGCCTCAGAGGGCGGTGGAGGCAGGTTCTCTGGATGCTTTCAAGAGGGAGCTAGATAGGGCTCTTAAAAATAGCAGAATCAGGGGATATGGGGAGAAGGCAGGAACGGAGTACTGATTGGGGATGATCAGCCATGATCACATTGAATGGCGGTGTTGGCTCGAAGAGCCAAAGGGCCTGCTCCTGCACCTATTGTCTATTGTCTATCGTCTATTGAACTAAAATGTAATTAGGATGGCAGTCAGACTGGTCGGAGAACTAGGATACGGGGGAGGGGGATGGAGAGAGAGGGAAAGCAAGGGTTATTTGAAGTTAGGGAAGTCAAGTTCAAGTTACATATATTGTCACATGAACCAATTGGTACAGTGAGATTCGAGTTACCATATAGCCATACGAATAAAAAGAACACAATGCACGATAGAATTTAACATGAACATCCCCACACAGCGGAATCAACGTTTCCCACTGTGAGGGAAGGCATTAAAGTTCAGGCATCGTCGTGTTCACCCGTGGTCGGGGCCTTTGAACGCTCCGCAGTCACTGCTACGGGCGGCCCGATGTTTCAGGCCCTCTCGCCGGGATGATCAGAGCTCCGGCGTCGGAACGGAAGGACGCACTCAGCGGCTTGGAGTTTCCGAATCGGCCACTTCCCACCAGAGACCGCTGCTCCCGAAGTCCACATTCATACCCCTGGGTTGTAAGGTGCCCAAGCGAAATATGAGGCGGCGTTCCTCCAATTTGTGTTGGGCCTCACTCTGGCAAACGGAGGAGGCCCTGGACAGAAAGATCCAGAGAAAGTAGGAAAGAGTTCTGAGAGTTCACAAACTGTGAGCTGCCTTTTAGGGTTCCCGCCAGGTTCTGAACACCTGACTTATGCACACTCCTACACACGAGGGACACAGAATATCTCTGGACCATGAACCACTCTGGGCCCGAAGCAGAACTCCGTCTATGCTCGCAGTGTCAATGCAGTTTCTGCAGGTGAATAGCAGGCCATGCTTAAAACGCATCATCTGCACACGCTTGTTCATGGCGATAGCATCTCAAAACCGGTCATGACCAACTTCACAAAGGCGGCCGACAGTCAGAATCATTCAATCATGCCACAAGGAACCAAAGCGTTCGTTCACCCCGACACCACCATTTATTGACAGGAACAGGCAGAATAATTACGCACACTTCACTCTAATGCAAATCTCCAGTCCAGTATGTCGGACTTTGCAGGCTTGACAGGAGCAGTCAATTAGCACACACAGACAGATAGCCGGTTAGATGGGATTGATAATGGCAAGAATTAATGTACTATTTTGGACATGGAAAAGACAACTTGTTTAAAGGCGATTTTCTTTTATATTAGTGACTGTCAAATGTTAGAAAGGGAAGTATCGACATCTGTCACAAGCATCCCTTACTCACTGGAAACGTCCCTTATTTAGTAGTGGGCAGCACAGTGGCGCAGTGGCAGAGTTACTGACTTACAGCACCAGGACCAGGGTTCCATCCTGACTAGGTGTGCTGTCCGTACGGAGTTTGCACGTTCTCCCCGTGACCGCGTGTGTTTTTTCCCCGGTTTCCTCTCACGTTCGAAAGACGTGCAGGTTAATTGGCTTCTGTGAATTGCCCGTAGAGTGGTGGACAGAACGAGTGTACCGACCGGGAGATTGCTGGTCGGTACGGACTGGGTGGGCCAAAGGGCCTGTTCCCGCACTGTAGCTCCAGACTAAACCGAAGCTGCGAGCTGCCACATTTGCTGTCAGCTGTGTCTCTGAGAGCAGGACTTTCCCCCCGATTCAGAGAGGAGGCTCGAGACGTCAGCCCACGGTGGTGAGTGACAATTCAGAAAGCTGAGAGAAAGCTGCACAAACATCTTTCAGACAGGACAGTAAAGCGTTAGTGTGGAGGGTTCAACCACGGGTGAACAAAGAGGAAGATGAGAGAACTTTGTTGCCTTCTATCACAGTGAGGAATGTTGATTCCACTGTGGTGGAAGTTTATGTTACATTTAATTTATGTGCGTATTCTGATCTTTTCACTTAATATGGCTGTATGGTAACTCAAATTTCACCGTACCTTAGTTGGTTAAGTGACGATAAACGTGAACTTGAACTTAAAATCAATGCCTCTGCTACCTGCCAGGTGGATACATTGCACCCCACGGCGAGTGTGAAGAAGGGGAAGAAAGCTTCCCCTGGTGCCCTGGCTAATAATTGCACTTCTCAGCAGCAGATCTCCTGGTTCCTTTGCATCCCATTTATGAAATCCTGCCATGACTGGCACCACAATATCGATTGTACTGATTCCTGGGATGGCAGGACTTCCATATGAAGAAAGACTGGATAGACTCGGCTTGTACTCGCTAGAATTTAGAAGATTGAGGGGGGATCTTATAGAAACTTACAAAATCCTTAAGGGGTTGGACAGGCTAGATGCAGGAAGATTGTTCCCCATGTTGGGGAAGTCCAGGACAAAGGGTCACAGTTTAAGGATAAGGGGGAAATCTTTTAGGACCGAGGTGAGAAAAACATTTTTCACACAGAGAGTGGTGAATCTGTGGAATTCTTTGCCGCAGAAGGTAGTTGAGGCCAGTTCATTGTCCAAATTTTAAGAGGGAGTTAGATGTGGCCCTTGTGGCTAAAGGGAGCAGGGGGTATGGAGAGAAGGCAGGTACGGGATACTGAGTTGGATGATCAGCCATGATCACATTGAATGGCGGTGCAGGCTCGAAGGGCCGAATGGCCTGCTCTTGCACCTGTCTATCTTTTACTGCTAAAAAACATTGTTGGCTGCAAAGCTTTTGCTGTGTCCCAAGATTTCGGGGAAAAAATCTCTGTATAAACACGGCAAACTCTCAATCTCGTAATCAAGCACTTTGGTGTCCCACACATTGGTACTTTGCGTATGGCGTGCGGTTTGGTACGCACGCACACACATATATATATATTCAGAAATCACAGGCACCTTGGCTTAATATCTGTAGAATGGCGAACACGGAAGGGCAAAGACACAGGAGGCCATTTCAAACCATGGGGATGGGAGATTGCGACCTTCACGTGGTCCGCCCTGTTTCAACGAATGCAATCAACCCAACGAGCACAAACAGAATCAAATGGAACAAGTTGCCCTACAACTTGAGGCTGTGCACGCCATACGCAAGAAGAAGCAGATTTCAAACCATTGCTTAAAGATAACACCACTGGTTTCAAACTCATCTGTAAAATGGCGGCCCGTGCCAGTCAAATCTATTGGCATTCTAGGTGCCACTGCAAGGAGTTCCCTCAGTGATTGGAAACTTTCAGACAACACATGACACGGAAACTCGTGATGGAGGTGAGAGTTCTTGGAACTCACGACGAACTCTCCTGTGAGGTCTTTAAGCGGCTAAATAATTAAACCGAGGTTGGTTCATCTAGATGAAAGAGCTAATGCTTGGTCAGCGCTAATCCTTCGCTTCACGGAGGATAAACACAAAAAGCTGGAGTAACTCAGCGGGTCAGACAGCATCTCTGGAGAAAAGGAATAGGTGACGTTTTGGGTCAAGATCCTTCTTCAGAAGAAGGGTCTGGACCCGAAATGTCTCCTATTCTTTTCTCCTGCCTGCCCCGATGAGTTCCTCCAGGATTTTGTTTCTATCTTCGGTTTAAACCAGCATCTGCAGTTACTTCCTTCACCTATGCTTCACAGTTCAGGCTCACTGACGGCCTTTATTTCTTTTGGTTTCATCTCTGGGGTGTTTTTTTCTACATTGAAGGTGCAGGGAAGGAAATCTAGACTTTAACTTGACTCACCGGTTACCGTGGAGACCCAAAGGGCCTGTTTCCGCGCTGTATCTGTCAGGTAAACTAAACTTGAGGCTTGAGGAGTTGTATAGTCTTGTACTGGTGCACGTATTCCTCAGTTGTGCGCCTCTGTCAATAGCGGTCAACAACTCAGGGGTCTATCAGCGGGTGAGGCAGCATCTGTGGAGCGAAGGCAGCATTTCCTCATGCTGTCTCACCTGCTGAGTTTATCCAGCACTTTTGTCTACCTTTGCTTTTTTTCCAGCATTTGCAGTTCTTTCTTAAACTCAGGAGACTCCATTATTTGGGTTAGAGTGTCCGGCAGGGAGATAGGGCAATATGTGAGAGGGTTGGCTGCTCTATCAGTGAGCAGGTGGACAAAAGTGCTGGAGAAACTCAGCGGGTGCAGCAGCATCTATGGAGCGAAGGAAATAGGCAACGTTTCGGGCCGAAAGTGAGGTGTTGGCTAAGCTGCCAACTCTCAGCACCAGCTGCAATACACCACTGACATTCACCACAGCCTGGCAGCAACAAACTTCCAAAGTCGAGAGTTTTAAGATTAAAATCTTCCCTTTTAATATCGGAAGGTCCATTGTGTCACACGGGTGGGGGGGGGGGGGGGAGGGCAATGTGTTTGCCAACACAATGAGCAAGAAATGAATTCAATTACATTTAAATTAATTAAATGAGACAACAATTTGCATTTGATTTTAATTTGTGAGGTAACATGGGTCTTGCCTCCACGGGGACAATGGGACATAAATGAAACTATTTATCTGCGGCTTACAATTTAAACCAATTGTTCTTGTTCTAGGGCCATTTTAAATGAATACGTGTGGGTGAGATTTATTGCTCAACTAACATGGTGCAGTGTTGATGTATCAGTGAGTCTGGAAATGCAGATAGGACAACAAGTCCATAATGGTTTCAGACACAACTGCAGATGCTGGTTTCAACTGAAGACAGACACAGAATGCTGGAGTAACTCAGCGGGACAGGCAGCATCTCTGGAGAGAAGGAACGGGTGACGTTTCGGGTCGAGACTGAGTCCTACCCAACAACAATCTTTTCTACCTTTAATCGAACTTTGTCCCTTTTGATTTCTCATTGTCACACCTTACCCTTCCATATCTCTGTGTCTCCCTCCCCTCGGATTCTCAGTCGGAAGAAGGGTCTCGTGCCAGAACGTCACCCATTCCTTCTCTCCAGAGATGCTGCCTGTCCCGCTGTGTTACTGCAGCTCTCTGTGCCTGCCTTCGGTTTAAACCAGCATCTGCAGTTCTTTCCTGCGCACCATGTACCCAGGATCTGGACGACATCCAGACTCGGCTTGGCAAGTGTGGGTGACAATCTCATTGCACAAGTTTAGCAAGGAACGACCGTCCTGAGCCGCAATTAATCATCTGGCCTCTCCTCAACCCCAGCTGCCTCTCTGTTATGTTTTTTAAATGTCGACTAAAAATACAAGGACCCAACAGCTGTTGCCTGAATCTGTGAGCGTGATAGTCTAAGACTGAGCAGATACCCAATCCAGGCATACACTGGCAGGCAGAAGTTGAAAAATTTCCTGGAGTTTTAAAATTTCCTTTGAAAAATATTGTCTCCCATCCCACAACATTTTTCGCATGTGATAAGCTGCTTGACAACATCATCAATATTGCAGGAATGTTGTACGTTTACGAATCATTGGTGATCTGTCTGAGGGAGAAATGTCACCTCGTCTGTTTGTCCAAAGTAAATCTGTAAAACCTTCAGTAAAGCTGTTGGAGTAGCTCAACAGGACAGTTTCTGGAGAGTTTTATTTCGAGTTTAATTTAGAGATCCAGCACCAAAACAGCCCCTTTGGCCCACCTTGTCCGCACCGACCAGTGACCCCCCCCACACAAACACCACCGTACACACACTGGGGACAATTTACAATTAATATCAAGACAATTAACCTACATCTATGTACATCTATGGAGTTTTTGTTGCGTGCTAACCCGTCAGCGGAAAGAAAGTACATGATTACAATCGAGCCGTCCACAGTGTACACAATAATGATTGAGGGAATAACGCAAATTACATTTAGTGCAAGATGAAGTCCAGTGAAGTCCAAGCAGGCGGCCGAAAATGTTCAACATGTTGAAAATCCAGCGGCGACCAGAACAAGGTACCACTCTTTGGACGACTACTCACGACCAAACAGGCGTCACCTGACGTGGGTTACTGAGGGGTGTGAGGGTGCAGAGTGTTGTCACGGGTGCACTTCCCGTGCCCTGAAACCTGCCCGCTCCATTGTTGAAAGGATAGCGAGGTGAATGAATCATACAACCTGCTTGGAAACTCATCTTCTCCCCCTCTCTGTGGCTCAACAATCTAGTGCAGAACCAGAAGGCCAGAGGAATTGTTGTTATCCTACTAATGCTTACGGAGAATAAAAATAATGTGTGGACTGAACAAGTGCTTTCAATAATAACGGGCTCAGATATAAAAGGGTCATTATGGAATGTTCAGAGTGATTGTTTTCTAGTGGTCTTGCCAGACAATGTGTTTAGTAAAATGCTCTGGATTCATAAAGCACACAGCAATCCTCAGGGGTTTAGTTCAGTTTGGAGATACAGCATAGAAACAGGTCCTTCGGCCCACCAATTCTGCACTGACCAGCGATCCCAGCACACTAACACTATCCTAAACACACTGGGGGCAATTTACGATTGTTACCGAAGACAATTAACCTTCAAACCTGTACATCTTTGGAATGTGGGGGGGAAACGGAGAACCCGGAGAAAACCCACGTGGCCATGGGGGGGACGTACAAACTCTGTGCAGACAGCGCCCAGGGTCAGGATCGAGGCAGGAACTCTACCACAGTGGAGAGGGGGAAAATGACACAATTTCAACTACAGACTTTCACCATCAGGTCCCAGAGCCACATGATCAATGTAATATTTGCATGCACGCTTGCTAAGTGATGAACATTGGGATCTGGAATTAGGTCGACATTCAGATGTACCAACCAAGCGAGTTCCCAGGGACGGCAGGGAGGATATCCAGGCAATGCTCGACTGTTCCATTGCAGAGCTGCACCCATCTGCAGTTGTACAGGGCCCTAGTGAGACCACACCTGGAGTATTGTGTGCGGTTTGGTCCCCTAATTTGAGGAAGGACATTCTTGCTATTGAGGGAGTGCAGCGTAGGTTTACAAGGTTAATTCCCGGGATGGCGGGACTGTCATATGTTGAGAGAATGGAGCAGCTGGGCTTGTACACTCTGGAGTTTAGAAGGATGAGAGGGGATTTCACTGAAACATATAAGATTGTTAAGGGTTTGGACACGCTAGAGGCAGGAAACATGTTCCCGATGTTGGGGGAGTCCAGAACCAGGGGCCACAGTTTAAGAATAAGGACTAAGCCATTTAGAACGGAGACGAGGAAACACTTTTTCTCACAGAGAGTGGTGAGTCTGTGGAATTCTCTGCCTCAGAGGGCGGTGGAGGCCGGTTCTCTGGATGCTTTCAAGAGAGAACTAGATAGGGCTCTTAAAGATAGCGGAGTCAGGGGATATGGGGAGAAGGCAGGAACGGGGTACTGATTGGGGATGATCAGCCATGATCACATTGAATGGCGGTGCTGGCTCGAAGGGCCGAATGGCCTACTCCTGCACCTATTGTCTATTGTCTATCAGCAATAGGTAGTACATAAGGCTGTATCATGTAATGAAACACACTGGACATGTTCGAGCACGTCTTCACACAAAGGGTGGTGGGTGCATGGAACAAGCTGCCAGAGGAGGTAGTTGAGGCAGGGACTATCGCAACGTTTAAGAAACAGTTGGACAGGTACATGGATAGGCAGGTTTGGAGGGATATGGACCTTGTTCTGTGTGCAGTAGCTCCCTGCTACAGTAAAGCCACAATGTTATTGTTGAGCGTACAATCTTTAGTATAAAGGCCAGGAATTCCATGTGATTGAAGAATTGCTTCTGAAACTCTGTTTCTCTCCTCCTCCTCCTCCTCTACAATCTCTTTCTCTCCTCCTTTAAGAGCCTCCTCCGTTTCAGCACCTTCTAATATCTTCTTTATCTCTTCTGATGCAGTTTGTGTGTGGGAGGGAACTGCAGATGCTGGTTTACCCCATAGATAGACACAGAATGCTGGAGTAACTGGGCGGGTCAGGCCGCATCTCTGGAGAGAAGGAATGGGTGATGTTATGGGTGAGAACCCTTCTTCAGAACATCTGAGGAAGGGCTCAGATCCGAAACGTCACCCTATTCCTTTGATGCATGTTTTGTGTTGTCCTTGCTCCTGCCCAGCAGCGTGGGTGGTTCTGGCCACATTAAGGGGTGGCATGGTGACATGGCATTGGCACCACTTGTCCCTGCTCCCATCACCCAGGTTGCATGGCACATTCTCAATGTCCAGGCTGGTTTCCCCCACATCCTGCACACAACCAGCGAGTTCACGCGGTCAGCTACTGTAAATTGTCCCTCCTTTAAGAAAGAACTGCAGATGCTGGAACAATCGAAGGTAGACAAAAATGCTGGAGAAACTCAGCGGGTGAGGCAGCATCTATAGAGCGAAGGAAATAGGTGACGTTTCGGGTCGAGACCCTTCTTCAGACTTGCCCCTCATGCAGTTGTCCCATAGGCAAATCGTGGGGTCATTGATACCCATCATAAGATCATAAGTGATAGGAGAAGAATTAGGCCATTCAGCCCATTGAGTCTACTCCGCCATTCAATCATGGCTGATCTATCTCTCCCTCCTAACCCCATTCTCCTGCCTTCTCCCCATAAACTCTGACACCTAGTGAAGTTCACACTGCACCCGGGAAAAACCCACGTGGTCACAGGGAGAACGTACAAACTCCGTGCGGACTGCACCCGTAGCCAGGATCGAAATCAGCTCTCTGGCGCTGTAATCAGAATCAGAATCACACTTTATTCGGCAAGTATGTTTTGCAACATACGAGGAATTTCATTGGCCAGGTCAGTCATACAATTAAAAGCTCAGAAACACGTTTTAACATGAACATCCACCGCAGTGACTCCTACACATTCCTCACTGTGATGGAAGGCGAAATAAAGTTCAAGTCCCTTCCCTTTGTTCTTCCTCGGAGGTGGGCCTCGAGCCCCCGTTGACGGGATGATCTTAGCTCCCGTAGCCGGCGGCATTCGGGCCCTCCGCGTCGAGGCGTTCCGCTCCCGCATCGGGGGGGATGTCAGCTCCCCCGCACCGGGCGATCGAACCTCGCGTCGGGGCTGGTCGAACCTTCCGTGACGTTGGAGCTTCCCGGTTCACATCGCCGGCATGGTAAGAACCTGAAAAAAAGTTTCCCCCAATCCCCTCCCCCCTCCCCCACATAAAACAAACCAAAGAACATTAAAACAAACTTTGAACACACTAAAAAATAACAAAAAGAGTGAAAAAACGAACAGACTGCTGGCAGGGCAGCCATCTCCCCGGCGCCCCCTGGTGGTGGACAACTCTAAACTATGGGGATGTGTGAAGGGGTGACAGCAGACTTACACTCGTTCAAGGGGAACCATTCATGGCCCTCGATGAAATGAGAATGGTTGGACAAGAGTTAGTTGTTGTTTCGGGGCGTAGTGTTCAGCTCACTGTCACGCACGGCAGCAGCCCAGACAGACCAATAACCAACTCCTGAACTGCGGCTGGGGAGCAGCAACTATTGTTTCAGTTAAATAGCAGACCCACTCTGCCTCCTCCAAAGTGGCCAGCTAGAGAAATACTGTCGCCACAGGTAGGGAGAGACTGCAGCGCGAAACAAGCTAGTTCAGGGACTGGCTTGGCAGAGGTGATGTGTGAAAATGCCTTGGAGTTCACTGCCATCGCTGAAGGTGTGTAGCCGTAGTGTGGGTGTGTGGGTGTTCACACTTCAGCCGACAACCAGCCACGTGAAACTCAAGTCCTCCAACGTGCCAGCTTCACTGGCCTGGCATCCAGCCACTTCCTGGCACTGTGTGGATCTCACCAAGACATCACAACTTCTATTAATATAGATGCTTGAATTGATGAAAGCGTTTAATTGTTACAGCATGCAATGAGGCATCGCCTTACCGTGTAACTTTCATCAATGTTGAAAGCATTAGCGACGCAGTGGTGCTGGTTTCCGACGGAAACGGTGACGGAAGCACCACACATCTCTGTCCTCCAGTTCCTGCCAACTTCCGCCCCTGGAAGTAGAGGATTTTGGTGTGTGTGTACGCTTTATCATCATTCCTTACAATGCCGTGTACGACATTCAGTCGCAACTTCTACTGAAGTGTGGATGGCCGTTGGCTCACGAGGAGCTCATCCGCCCTTTGACAGGTCTTGTTTTGTGGTCCTGCTGGGGGTCCACATCCCCCTCCTCACCTGCAAAACCAGGTGGGGGGGGAGACGGTTTAGTCGCCGACTCTCCGACCATGGAGCAGGTAGCGCGGGGTTACACGGTACCTGTGGCGGGGGGAGCTCCTGAAACTGTACGCTGCAAGCGGCTCGATTGTCATCATGTATTGTCTTTCCGCTGACCGATTAGCGCGCAACAAAAGCTTTTCGCTCTACCTCGGTACACGTGACAATGAGCTAAACTGAACTGGAAGCCTTTCAGCTCATCGAGCTCATGCCAACCTATCGTAGGAGATGCAATCGGTGAGTCAATATTAGACCTTATATTGTAGATCTAATGAACCTCCGACCTGCCGCAACTATGACAGGTGCCGGCAAAAAGTGGGACAGGCACTTAAGACCTATTATTAGATTTTACAATACCTAAGACCTAAAGTATTAGCTCCTTCATTGATCTAGATTGTCCCAAAGTAAGAACTCAGTTTTGAAGTCCACATTTGAATCTGCTTCGACCACCTTTTCAGGTGATAAATTGTTATCCCCAAAACCTAAAAACCTTATGTAAAAAATAATAGAATCATACAGTAAGTGTGGGAAACAGGCCCTTCGGCCCAACTTACCCACACCGGCCAACATGTCCCATATACACTAGTCCCACCTGCCAGCATTTGGCCCATATCCCTCAAAACCCGTCCTATCCATGTACCGGTCCAACTGTTTGTTAAACGTTGGGATAGTCCCAGCTTCAACTACCTCCTCTGGCAGCTCGTTCCATACACCCACCACCCTTTGCGTGAAAAAGGTTATCCCTCAGATTCCTGTTAAATCTTTTCCCCTTCATCTTGAACCTCTGGTCCTCGATTCCCCCACTCTGGGCAAGAGACTCTGTGCATCTGCCCAATCTATTCCCCAGCGTTTTGTGTTTTTTCTTCGGTTTAAACCAGCATCTGTAGTTCATCCCGACACACCGATCAATTATACTTGTAGCTGCCAATCCCCAACTCCAGTTTATCTTGGCTAGATTTGCTTTCAAGCCACTGAAAATTGGCCCCCCTCCATTTCAGTATTTTTACTCCAGAATGCACTTCATTCCTCCCATAGATTTAAACCATATGATTCAATGATCACAGTAGGCCTTGCCATACAATGATTAGCCTTAATGGAGTAAAACGTCCGAAAGTCCTTCGAAGGTTCATCATTCAGGCGGAAAGCACGTAAGGAGATACCAGAGCAAAAACCCGGTCACAAACAGAGGTTTTCTCGTGTGTAATGCTATGATTAAGTCGAACTGAAAACCACAATTTTACGCAGGTGATTCATGTTTGATTGGAATCTTATAGCAATCTTAAAGCGCACTGAAAACACAATAAAGGTGGTGATGGTTCCATTAGCTGGAAATCTGCAAAACCATTTGAGTTGATTTCAAAACCCAAGGTTTCTGTCATTTGACGCTGATCTCCTGAAACAAGAGCATTAAATTACGTTTGTTCAGCGCACAACACCTAAGTGGCAGTGTTAGATTACTTGTACAATGCCCGCAATATACAGACAGCAGACGTTGATTCTGCGCCGTATTCGCAGCTAATGTCACTTTCAAAAAAATGATTTAAGAAAGGAACTGCAGGTGCTGGAAAAATCGAAGGGAGACAAAAATGCTGGAGGAACTCAGCGGGTGCGGCAGCATCTATGGAGCGAAGGAGATAGGCGAGCTTTCGGGTCTCGACCCGAAACGTCACCTATTCCTTCGCTCCATAGATGCCGCCTCACCCGCTGAGTTTCTCCAGCGTTTTTGTCGACTTAGCAAAAATGATTTTGTCTTTTTGCACTATTTGTTGTTCGTTCTGATGTATATGTACAGTGTGTGTGCTTATGTATGTATATGTGTGCATGTGCATGTATATGTGTGCGTGTGCATGTATATGTGTGCGTGTGCATGTATATGTGTGCGTGTGCATGTATATGTGTGCGTGTGCATGTATATGTGTGCATATGTATGTATATGTGTGCGTATGTATGTATATGTGTGTGCATGTATATGTGTGCATATGTGTGCGTGTGCATGTATATGTGTGCATATGTGTGCGTGTGCATGTATATGTGTGCGTGTGCATGTATATGTGTGCGTATGTATGTATATGTGTGTGTGTGCATGTATATGTGTGCATGTGCGTGTATATGTGTGTGTGTGTGCGTGTATATGTGTGCGTTTGCGTGTATATGTGTGTGCGTGTATATGTGTGCGTGTCAGTGTCAGTGTACAAACACTGACCTTTTTTCTCCTTCCATACATTGTTTACTCTGTGCTATGTCCACATGTTGTGTTGCGCTGCTGCAAGTAAGAATTTCAATGTTCTATCTGGGACACATGACAGTAACATCTCTGAAGATGGGTCTCAACCTGAAACATGACCCGCTCCTTCCGTCCAGAGATGCTGCCTGTCGCACGGAGTTACTCCAGTATTCTGTGTCTACCTTCGGTTTAAACCAGCACCTGCAGTTCTTTCCTACAAACACTCTTGACTCTTGAAAGTTAGAGCCCGAATGAATGGAGCCCGTAACAGAGCAGCAAATTACACGTGTGCGCCGTAGTGGCGCCACCCGGTGGTTAGGCCACTTACTGGGCGAACCCTCGGCCCGAGGACTGGCAGGGTCACTGACTGTGTTTGGTGGGAAGACGTCGTCACGTGGTTTCAGGGTGTGCCCTGCAAGGGCCAGGAAGCGAGCGGGCAAGATCATCTCTGACCCCTCTCACCCTGGCCACAAACTCTTTGAATCACTTCCCTCTGGAAGGCGACTCCGGACTGTCAAAGCTGCCACAGCCGGACATAAAAACAGCTTTTATCCACGAGTAGTTGCTCTACTCAACAGTCAAAAATCTGTAGCCTCCCTTTGATCTGGTATTTTGGTTCACATGCTTGATCAATGGTGTTTTATCATTAATGTTTTATTATTATTAATGTTTAGTGTTTTCTGAGTCATTCGTAACTGTCACTGTATGTCATGTTACTTGTGGGCGGAGCACCAAGGCAAATTCCTTGTATGTGAATACTTGGTCAATAAACTCACTTACTTATATATATAGACCTCTGGGAGAACCGCCCCACAGTCACGTGTGTGAGCTGTTTTCTGTATAACACAAAAAAAGATCAATTTGTTTCAATAGACAATGGGTGCAGGAGGAGGCCATTCGGCCCTTCGAGCCAGCACCGCCATTCAATGTGATCATGGCTGATCATCCCCAATCAGTACCCCGTTCCTGCCTTCTCCCCATATCCCCTGACTCCGCTATTTTTAAGAGCCCTATCCAGCTCTCTCCTGAAAGCATCCAGAGAACCCGCCTCCACCGCCCTCTGAGGCAGAGAATTCCACAGACTCACCACTCTCTGTGATAAAAAGTATTTCCTCATCTCCGTTCTAAATGGCTTACTCCTTATTCTTAACACGTGTTTCACAACATGTGTCTCGCTGTACCGTACTTAAAAAAGTAAAAGGTTCTTCCAAGGAGTTCTTCAAAGAAAAATTCTTGCTGAGGAGATATGTGGGCAGAGGATAAAAAGTTTGGTTTTGGAAGGTTTTGAAGGTGGCATTTAAACTGGACCACTTTTAACCTGGCCCTTTAAACAGATGTAGGCAACACGTGATGAAGGGTCTTGACCCGAAACGTCACCTGTTCCTTTTCTCCAGTGATGCTGCCTGACCCGGTAAATTACTCCAGCGTTTTCTGTCTATCATCACCGGATCATTCAGATCATTCACCAGAAAGTTTAAACCTGTTTCTTTGTCCACAAAGGCTGGCTGACCAGCTGAGTATTTCGAGCATTTTCTGTTTTTTTACTGCAACCATTGACTTTGTTGACGTTTCTCTACTTTCCTACCCACTAGAATTTCCACACTTAGCTTCTTGCCCGCCCGCACATTAAGTCCACTGTTCTGTAATTCCATCTTTCACCAGTTTACAACAGTACATCTGCGGCCCGATACACTGTGTGAATCTGCAGAAGCCTGGCCCTGATGGGACTCCAGGGAAACCGCAGGCAACGCTTAAAGCCCTGTCCCACTGCACGAGCTCATTCCAAGCGCCATCCCGAGTTTGCCATGATTCGAACTCGGAGATTTACGGTAATGGCCGCTCGTCGGTACTCGGGGCTCTCGTGGACATTTTTCATCATGTTGAAAAATCTTCACGAGTCTTCTCGTGCTTACCTGCCGTTAGCGAGTCTTCCCGAGTACCTGCCGTTAGCGTTACGCTAAGAGACGCTAAGAGCTTACCTGCACGTAGTACCAGCTTTATCTTCAAATTTGAAGGAAGTAACGCTAACGGCAGGTACTCGGGAAGACTCGCTAAAGGCAGGTAAGTCGGTTAGTGAACGCTAAGAGACGTCCCCGAGCTCCGACTTACCCGCTACGTACATTCTACGTGCTTATCACGAGTTTGATTTTTTTTTTAAACTCGGGAGAGCTCTTGGAATGAACTCGTACTGTGGGACAGGGCTAGCTATCACTGCGGCAGTGATGCTGGAGTGAGTCCCGGTGGTTTCCATTTCACCCCAGCCCCCACTAACTGCACATTCGCCCAGCTTCACTTTGACTGGGGCTTTGAGCAGCGCTAAACAGCTGCGGAGTGTACAATGCCACTCTTGTCAGCGAGGGAAACCTGCGCGCTCTCTCCCACACTCCCATCGATTCCGGATCCATTCCCACACAGTCGGAGCAGCCACAACAACACTTTACCTCCGCCCTTGTACCAGGGTCAGATTACCGTGCAAGAGGACACCGGCAATGTGCTAAAGCTGCAGTAGCTGTGGGCAGCTGCCTCTCTGTGCAGCTGTCAGTGTCAAGAGTAACTCAGCCCCTTGCAGTGGATTAGATATTTTTTAACTTAGAGATACAGCGCGGAAACAGGCCCTTCGGCCCACCGAGTCCGCGCCGACCAGCGATCCCCGCGAGCTAGCACTATCCCACACAGGCCCGGGACAATTTATAACTTACTGGGGCCAATTCACCTACAAACCTGTACGTCTTTGGAGTGTGGGAGGAAACTCCAGTGCCCGGAGAAAACCCACGCAGGTCACAGGGAGAAGGTACAAACTCCGTACAGACAGCACCCAATAGTCAGGATCGAACCCGGGTATCAGGCGCTGTGAGGCCTAATGTTTAGGCTTTCCACTCAACACACCAGCTCCTCAAACGCACAAACTGTGGTCCAGGGTTGCATGTTTGCCCTCACTAACTGGACTGGAATAATGTCAGGAAGGGTTGAACCCCAGGTCCCCAAACCTCTCTCTTCACCCCACACC
>CM069159.1:33898086-33980586 GCA_035221665.1 Okamejei kenojei | reverse complement strand
AACACACACAGTTTAGAATCACAGCCACACTCACTCACACCAGAGATAGTCGTACAGTCATATTTACACACAGCTGCACAAGGCACAGGATCACATTCACACACATGCACATCACATGTAGCATCACAGTCACACTTAGACACACACGTGTAGAATCACACACACACACACACACACACACACACACACTCACACACACACACACACTCACACACACACACACACACACACACACACACACACACACACACACCACACTGGATACAGAAGCACAGTCACACTCACAGATACACCGGATATAGAACAAACACAAACATGGGTATAGATCGCACAAATATGGGAGGCACGGAGGCGCAGCGGTAGCATTGCTGTCTCACAGTGCCGGAGACCCGGGTTCGATCCTGACTACGGATGCTGTCATAGAAACATAGAAAATATGTGCAGGAGGCCATTCGGCCCTTCGAGCCAGCACCGCCATTCATTGCAATCATGACTGATCGTCCCCAATCAATAACCCGTGCCTGCCTTCTCCCCATAATCCCTTGATTCCACTCGCCCCTAAAACTCTATCCAACTCTCTCTTAAATCCATCCAGTGATTTGGCCTCCACTGCCCTCTGTGGCAGGGAATTCCACAAATTCACAACTCTCTGGGTGAAAACGTTTTTTCTCACCTCAGACTTAAATGACCTCCCCTTTATTCTAAGACTGTGGCCCCTGGTTCTGGACTCGCCCAACATTGGGAACATTATTCCTGCATCTAGCTTGTCCAGTTCTTTTATAATTTTATATGTTTCTATGAGATGCCCCCTCATCCTTCTAAACTCGAGTGAATACAAGCCTAGTCTTTTCAATCTTTCCTCATATGACAGTCCCGCCATCCCAGGGATCAATCTCGTGAACCTACGCTGCACTGCCTCAATCACAAGGATGTCCTTCCTCAAATTAGGAGACCAAAACTGTCACAGTGAGGCAGCAACTCTACCCCTGCCACTGCATCAGGTGTCAGTTGTGTGTGTGTGTGTGTGTGTGTGTGTGTGTGTGTGTGTGTGTGTGTGTGTGTGTGTGTGTGTGTGTGTGTGTGTGTGTGTGTGTGTGTGTGTGTGTGTGTGTGTGTGTGTGTGCCTATGCATGTGTGTGTGTGTGTGTGTGTGCCTATGCATGTGTGTGTGTGTGTGTGTGTGTGTGTGTGTGTGTGTGTGTGTGTATGTGTGTGTGTGTGAGTGCGCGTGTGTGTGTGTGTGTAGGAAACAATTGCAGATGCTGGTTTAAACCAAAGATAGACACAAAATGCTGGAGTAACTCAGCGGGACAGGCAGCATCTCTGGAGAAAAGGAATGGGTGACATTTCGGGTCGAGACCCTTCTTCAGACAGCGTGTGTGTCAGTGTGTGTTAGCCCATGTACCGATGTGAACAAGCTAATGATAGCACATGAATAAAATGTAAATAGTAGTCTGCCTTCGACCCCTGGGGACACATCTCCATTAGATCTATGAACCTGCATTGAAAGGATCAGTGAAAATGTAGGCCTGAATGATATGTTGAGTAAACAGGAGAGAAGAACTTGGTCTCCTCAGCAGCTGTTTGGAGGCAGCTAAGCCCAATCTGTAGAGAGCTGTAAGGACAGATTGTTTGTAAATTGAGATGAATAAGACAGTCCAACGGCAGAGGCAAGAAAACATCTTCATTTATGAAAAGATTGTGTTCAATTATGCATGCGTTTGCATCTTTGATTATATTACAGTCGGGGTGTAACCTACGTAATGTTATTTCACTCAATTCTGCGGCGAGGTCTTGATATTTATAGCTGTGAAGCATTCCCACAAGTCGGCCAAAAGAGCTGGATGTGTAAAAGAGCTTCCAACAGGGAGGAGTGGATTGGCTCAGGTGTGAGCTGTAATATCAATATTCCCAGAGGACGAGAGGCAGAGAGAGTGAGAGAGAGAGAGAGAGAGAGAGGCGGAGATTTAAGAAGAGGATTTAAGTCGTTCCAGCCAAAGATCCTACAGCGAGCAAGATAGTCCACTCGACAAAAAAGGCGTAGTACGGTCATGGGCAGATTCGTGGGTAATTTTCGGCCCCATTTCCGTAACCGGCTGACGTCTCCGCACCAAAGATCCCGTATCGAGCAAAGATACTAGTGCGGGGACGGAAGCCGGTTACGGAAACATCCTCGTAAAAATAAAAGTTATATGGTAAAAATCTTCTCCTCATTTTCCGAATTTTAAATTATTAACACAAAACTGTTCCCCCGCAACGTTGATTACACTGCGGGCCGGGTCCGGTTACTGAAATGGATGAAAAAAAGGCCCACGTTCCGCTCCGTTGCGTACTACACGTCAGCCCGTTGCATTTAGCAGGAGTGGTCTATCTTGCTCCGCTTTAGGATCTTTGATTCCAACAGAAAGGCAGATAGAAAAATAAAGGGAACGAGAGAGATACACAGAACGGGAAGAAACTGTTGGAAAGTGAAGCATTCGGAAAGAAAAGGACATGGAGGTAGAGACATTAAGGACCTGTCCCACTTGGGTGATTTTTTGGGCGACTACAGCCGACTGCCGAAAAATTTTCAAGATGTTGAACATTTTTGGGCGACAGTGGTGACAATCTTTGCTGTCGTAGGTTGTTGTTGTAGGTTGTCGCCAGGTCAATTCCATTAAAACTAGTCCCTGGCAGTTGCCTAAAGAGTCTCCTAAGTGGGACAGGCCCATAAGGGCACAGAGGAGAGAAATATGAATTCAAAACAAGTGGGTGACAAAGTGATGGAGATCTCGAGAGAGAGAGAGAGAGAGAGGAACGTCACAAACACAATCTCACAAACACTCTATCTTTAATCAGACTTTACTCTTTTTGTCCTCGTTGAACTGATCTCTTGCGTAATTCCACAGCTTTCTTAGCCATTGTAAACGCCTGACCTGGTGCTCAGACTCTGAGAAAGCTCACGGTGGAAAACGAAGCTGTTCTGTACTGTGGGGAGACTAGAGGCCACAGACGGCTGTGGAGGCCAAGTCACCCGGAGATTGGCAGATTCTCGATTAGTACGGGTGTTGGGGGTTACGGGGAGAAGGCAGGAGACTGGGATTAGGAGGGAAAGATAGATCAGCCATGATTGAATGGTGGAGTAGACTCGATGGACAGAATGGCCTACTTCTGCTCCTAGAACCTAACGAGCTTAACAAGATACAGATACAGACAATAGGTGCAGGAGTAGGCCATTCGGCCCTTCGGGCTACCACCACCAATCAAGGCGATCATGGCTGATCATCCACACTCAGTACCCAGTTCCTGCCTTCTCCCCATATCCCCTGACTCCTCTAGCCCTAAGAGCTCTATCTAACTCTTTTTTGAATGCATCCAGTGAATCGGCCTCCACTGCCTTCTGAGGCAGAGAATTCCACAGATTCACAACTGTCTGTGTGAAAAAGAATGCGATTATTCAGTGCAGAGGAGGTTGATGAAATCTTTAACAGAGGTTCCCAAATTTATAAAGAATTTTGTAAAAGTTAAGTGAGAAGGAGTTAACTGTTTCGACTGGCAGTTAAGCAAATGCAGCCTGCGTCAATTTTAATTTGATGACACTGCGTGCTGAGCAGTGCCTTGGGACGTTTCACTTGTTAAAAGTTGCAATGTAGATGGAATCTGTTGTTTCAAACACAGCGCTCCAGTTCCATAACAGCTTCCTGCTTAAAGAAGGACTCAAAAATAAATTAGCAAACTGTCAGAGCTTAAAAAAGTTGGAATGTTTTGTTACCTGGGTGAGAAAGGTTATGGGACTGAATCAGAGCTGTGATATTTGCAGTTGCTATTTTTAATTCTGCTACGACCAAAATACCAATGTCGCAGCTCGTTATTGTTGGTTGGAGATAGCGACCGCAAGCAAAAACCTCGACACTTTCACAGAAAGAGGGGAAGATCTACTGTGAACAGCCTGAGGATTAAGTCAGAGTTTAATCCTAACATGTGTTGTTTGAGTAGGAGTCTGACAGGGCACAGAATCTACAAGCTCTGTCTTAAAACTGGAAGAATTAACAGGACGTTGTGTTAAAGAAGGAACTGCAGATGCTGGAGAATCGAGGATTACACAAAAGGCTGGAGAAACTCAGCGGGTGCAGCAGCATCTAAGGAGCGAAGGAGATAGGCGACGTTTCGAAACGTCGCCTATCTCCTTCGCTCCTTAGATGCTGCTGCACCCGCTGAGTCTCTCCAGAATTAACAGGACGCGTGTGTTTGCGAAGATGGTCTCCCAGTTGAAGTGAAGTGTGCCTGTTGGAGATACACACCGGCAGCATTTTGTGGGTCACTCTTGTAAGTTCTTCAAGGATAAATGTGAAGGACATCAGAGCCCAAGTGTGAGTAATATAGCGGCAGGGACTCAGTGATCCTTGGCCCCGAGCACTCGAGCTCTGATAATCGCTGATGCGACAGCACTGTGCACAACATGGCTCCTCTATAAATAGGGCTGCATCGCCTGGCTTCACCCGAACCCACTCTCAGAGGGCAGGCTCTGCCTTACACACACTGCAACGTTTAACTGCTTGATTCCGGCTCACGCTGCCTTATTAGAATACAGACCGAGGCTCAAAAGCAAACCAGAGCTCGTCAAGTCTCCATGGTGGGACTCCCAGACACAAACCTGCAGATATTTAAGCTGTCAGGCAAAGCATAATGCAAATCTCAGGGCATGTCTGAGCTTTATCAAGCAATTATTTCTTCATCTTTCCCCCTCTCATGTCTTGTCTATTCATAAGTTCTAGGAGCAGAATTAGGGCCATTCGGCCCATCGAGTCTACTCCTCCATTCAATCATGGCTGATCTATCTATTTCCCCCTCAACCCCATTCTCCTGCCTTCTCTCCATAACACGTTGACACCGGTTACTAATTAAGAATCAGTCAATATCCGCCTTAAAAATATCCATTATTTTCTCTGAAGATAGACACAAAGAGCCGGAGTAACTCGGCGAGGCAGGCAGCAGCTCTGGAGACAAGGAATGGGTGACATTTTGGGTCGAGACCCTTCTTCAGATTGAAGCAAGGGTCTCGACCCGAAACGTCACGCATTCCTTCTCTCCAGAGCTGCTGCCTGTCCCACCGAGTTACTCCGGCTTTTTGTGTCCATCTTTGGTTTAAACCAGCATCTGCAGTTCCTTCCTACACATTATTTTCTCCGCTTTCCCCTGCACATTTCGATCTCCCCGCCTTGATTTGGCTTCCATGACATGTCAATGCTTTCTGCCGCTGAGAAGCTGGTATGGACCTTGCCCTTGTGTTAACTCACCTCGAGACCCTTTGCCTGCAGTCTGGTGTCAGCAGAGAGGGTGCAGAGACAGGGGCCGGGAGAGGTATCAAGAGACAAAGACCTTGCCCACCGGACATAGGGGCAGTATTAAGCCACCAACACTGCTTCGCCATTCACCCATGTCTGATCTATCTGTCCCTCTCAACCACATTCTCGTGCCTTATCACCGTAACCTTTGACACCTTCCACTTGTACTGTATCTGAGATGCTTATCTAAGATGCATCTAAGTGCTAGTCAAGTCAGGTTTATTCGTCACATACACATACGAGATGTGCATTGAAATGAAAAGTAGCAATGTTTGCGGAATGTGCAAAAAAAAAACTACAAAACAGAATGGAACAGAATCACATGTCACATATTTGTCGGAGGAAACAAAAAGAAAAAAACAGCAATTAAAAAAAGACGCCACACAACAGCAAGTTGGTACAGGGTAGACAAAGAGCTGGAGAAACTCAGCGGGTGCAGCAGCATCTATGGGGCGAAGGAGAGAGGCAACGCTTCGGGCCAAAACCCTTCTTCAGACCCTTCTTCAGTAAGTTGGTACAGTAAGTTAGTCCCTGGTGAGACAGGAGTTTACAGTCCTAATGGCCTCTGGGAAGAAACTCCTTCTCATCCTCTCCGTTCTCACAGCATGGCAACGGAGGCGTTTGCCTGACCATAGCAGCTGGAACAGTCCGTTGCTGAGGTGGAAGGGGTCCCCCATGAACTTTGAGTACTTGAACTGAACTGTATCCAAAAATGAATTCCACAAGTCCCATTGGTCACCCACCCACGCACGTGAACGCATGGCTCGCCAGCATCCTCATGTTGAAGCTGTCCACCTTCTCCTCAAACGCCCCCACACTCTCCCCCTCCCGTTCCATACAACTTTCCCCAGCCGCGCACCTTTTGAGGTTCATGTGCACTTCCCATTTCTAGTTTCCAGTCTCATCTTCATCCCTGCATCCGCGGGCGGGTCCGGAATTTCCTCTCGAACCACGGTGGTGTAGCGGTACTGTTGCTGCATTGCAGCGCCAGAGACCCGGGTCCGATCCCGACTACTGTCTGTACGGAGTTTGTACGTTTTCCCCGTCACCCGTATCTCTAAACTGACCTCTCGCTCTTTCCTTAAATCCAACAATTTAATCAAAGCTTTCATTCATTCTAGAATGTTCTATTTTTATTTCTGTAATGCAGAGAGTCACAGAGTTGACCCTCCGCCCAACTCCCCCATGCCAACTAAGATGCCCCATCGAAGCTGGTCCCATTTGCCCTATATCCCACCAACCCTTTCCTATCCATGTACCTGTCCCAGTATTGGACCAGCTCAATCAATGATGTCAGTTGTGGCTCGAGCAGCTGAATGCCCAAACTCAAGAATGGTGTGGGTAGGATAGTTAACGCTGGTAATGGCAATAAATATCACAGATGGTTGCTGCAGGAAGGCACTCCAGATGCTGGTTTACACCGAAGACAGATGCAACATGCTGGAGTAACTCGGCGAGACTTTCTGGAGATGGGTGGGTCTCGACCCAAAACATCACCCATTTCCTTTCTCCAAAGATGCTGCCGGTCTGGCCGGGCTTCTCCAGCGTTTTGTGTCTATCAAGGATGGTTGGGTTAGACTCCCTCTTGTTGAAGAGAGTCATTGTAACTAGTGTAAGGTTGCTACATCCTTAAACATCGTGGAATAGGACCAACGTCACCCTGTGGTTTGCTGCAAAGGTTTTAATGCAGAGATTTCTTTATCGGCCTCTGGAGAGAAGCTGCCCGCTAATGCGGAACGGAGCTCACAATAGAACAATGCTGCTTTGTACTATACAAGTTTATTCTACAGCTAAAACACCTTTTGCTTGATAATTCAAATAACCAAGTCAAGTCAAGAGTTTATTGTCGTGTGTCCTAGATAGGACAATGAAATGTGTGCTTTGCTTCAGCACAGCGGAATAAAGTAGGCATGAATACAGAACAGAACAGCGTGTCCATATACCATTATATAAATGGTACTCCAGTATCATAGAGAGTGAAGGAGCAAAGATACTGTGACGTGGTGTCAGAAACGCTGGTTAATTTGGAATTTGTGTTTGAATGAGAAAAGCAAGTGTTGAGCATAACCCTCCGATATGACATCTAGTTTAGTTTAGATTAGTTTGGTTTAGTTTAGATTAAGTCTAACGTCACGTGTACCGAGGTACAGTGAAAAGTTTTTGTCGCGTGCTAACCGGTCAACGGAAAGTTAATACCCGATTACAATCCAGCCATTTACAGTGCATAGATACATGATAAGGGAATAACATTTAGTGCAGGGTAAAGCCAGTAAAGCTAGTCCGAGGGACACCAATAAGGTAGATAGTAGCTCAGCACTTCTCTCTGGTTGGGGTAGAGTAATGCAGTTGCCTGATAACAGCTGGGAAGAAACGGTTCCATAGCACATGGACATGCGCAAGGCAATGCAAGAGAGTAGACCATGGGGGACATAAAGGTGCCACAGTAACTGGATTTCTAGACGAGTAATCTGTCTGTTGAACGAAAACAGTGGAGGTAAGCGATTACACCTGTTATTGAGAAACGTTGGTGGATCAACCAGGACACACAACATTCCCGATGCTTTGTTTAAGAAGGAACTGCAGATGCTGGAAAATCGAAAGGAGACAAAAATGCTGGAGAAACTCAGCGGGTGAGGCAGCATCTGTGGAGCGAAGGAAATAGGCGACGCTTCGGGTCGAAACCCTTCTTCAGATGCTTTTGTAGCTCACTGGTCACAGGGAATGGATTGCACCGTACCGTACTAAAGTCTTTGTTTAGTTTAGAGATACAGCGCGGAAACAGGCCCTTCGGCCCACCGGTTTAGCACCGTCCTGCGATCCCCGCACATTAACACTACCCTACACACACTAGGGACAATTTTACATTCATATGAATGTAGAATTGCTGCCTTACAGCACCAGAGAACCAGGTTCGATCCGTCATGACTATGGCTGCTGTCTGCAAGGAGTTTGTACGTTCTCCCTGTGACTGCGTGGGTTTACTCCAGGTGCTCCGGTTTCTTCCCACACTCTAAAGACCTCCAGGTTTGTGGCTTAATTGGCTTCGGAAAAAATATTGTAAATTGCCCCTGGAGCGTAGGATAGTGTTAGTGTGGGGAGCGAAGGGCCTGCTTCCACACTGTATCTCTAAACTAACCTTAAAACAAATCAAGAGAAACAAAAAAAGGTTACATGAAGATTAAATGGGGTGAGGGGACCCAGAGAGGGTGGAGTGCAGGTGTCATAGACGGGAATTAAACAAATTGCAAAAATCCCCGTTAGAGCTGACTGCACACAAACGTGGACAGGTAATGCATTTGTGGGACGTGTGGGATGGGCAATGTGAGCAGGGATTGTGCAAACTATTCCTGAGATGGCGGAAAAAGAACTTCCTTCATGTTCCATAACATCTGCAGTTGCCATAACAACCACATCTTGCGATTCTTCTATCTGCCTGCTGCTTTGTCTCGATGACAGTGTGTGGGACAAATGTTTGCCTCTCAATACTGATTTAACTAATGGCTTTTTAAGTGTGATTGGTGACCTTTAATCAGGTGTATGGTTCCATATTTGTAAACGTGTTTTTGTGGGTGTCCATGAATGAAAAGGAGGAATTCTGCTAAACCTGAAGGCATCCCGTGGCATTTCACAGAGAATGAAACACTTTCAAGTGCAGGGCCTGGAGTTTTGGCTGCCTAAGTGGGTGGCGATTTACACGCAACAGTCCTGTGGTAGATGGATAATTAGTTAGTTGATAATCGAGAGGGTGTCGCATGCCAGGACAATGAGATCTTTTGACCTCGAACAACTGAACTAGTAGGTGGAGCCTCCCTTTGATGTCACGGTCAAAGTGTGTCAGCCCATCAGTGGCCGACTGCAGTGTGGGTCTGGATTACAAACAGGGTCGCTTACACCATCAGTGGCCGACTGCAGTGTGGGTCTGGATTACAAACAGGGTCCCTTACACCCCAGAGGTATGAACACTGACTTCTCTAACTTCAAGTAACCCTTGCTCTCCCTCTCTCTCCATCCCCTCCCCCTTCCCAGTTCTCCCGCCAGTCTTACTGTCTCCAACTACATTTTATCTCTGTACCACCCACTCCCCTGACATCAGTCTGAAGCAAAGAGCCTACAGCGAGCAAGATGGCCCACTCAACGAAAAAGGCGCAGTACGGTCATGGGCAGATTTGTGGGTAATTTCCGGCCCCATTTCCGTAACCGGCTTCCGTCTCCGCACCAAAGATCCCGTAGCGGAGCAAAGATACTAGTGCGGGGACGGAAGCCGGTTACGGAAACATCCCCGTAAAAATAAAAGATCTTTGGTAAAAATCTTCTCCTCATTTTCAGAATTTTAATTTATTAACACAAACTGTTCCCCCGCAACGTTGATTACACTGCGGGTCGGGTCGGGTGGTCGGGTCGGGTTACTGAAACGGATGAAAAAAGTGATCGAGACCCTTCTTCTGAAGAACCTTCTTCAGACCATAAGGTAGACAAAAATGCTGGAGAAACTCAGCGGATGAGGCAGCATCTATGGAGCAAGGAATAGGTGACGTTTCGGGTCGAGACCCTTCTTCAGTCTGAAACGTCACCTATTCCTTTTCTCCAGAGAGATGCTGCCTGACCCACTGAGTTACTCTGGCTTTTTGTGTCTATTATTTTCCAAAGTTAACTTGTTTGAGCGAGGTTGTCATACTGGGGAGAACTCAGCACTCACATGCATTATTCAGATGGAATGTAATGATCGTTTGAGAATGCACCTCGTGTTTCATGTTCCATTTCTGTAAATATATATATTTCAACAAATGTAAAACATCACCTCATAAACCCCTGTTGATAATGGTATCCAATGGATGCATTCTTTAAAGCTGTTATACCATCTTTTAGATCTCCCATTTCCAGCATTTTTTCCCCTACTGTGAAAAACATATTACGTTTTATTTTTGGAACCATTAAATCATTAGAAAGTGAATGCTGTTTGCTATTTGCTCCAAATGGATATGATAGTCAAAAAGGTGTTCAGAAACAATACTCCCACGACACATAAGGTCCCATATAATTTCCATTTTGGGTTGTGCATACATGAGCAGGGGCATCACTCCATGTGCAAGGCCTTCCATTCACAAGTCGCTGCATATGGATTGTGAGCAGTGCAGGAAGGAACTGCGGACGCTGGTTTACTCCGAAGGTAAACACAAAATGCTGCAGTAAATCAGCGGGGACAGGCAGCATCCCTGCAGAGAACAGTTCTGCGTACAGTTTTGGTCTCCTAATCTGAAGAAAGACATTCTTGCCATAGGGGGAGTACAGAGAAGGTTCACCAGACTGGTTCCTGAGATGGCAGGACTTCCATGTGAACAAAGACTGGATAGACTCGGCTTGTACTCGTTAGAATTTAGAAGATTGAGGGGGATCTTATTGAGACTTACAAAATTCTTACGGCTAGATGCAGGAAGATTGTTCCCGATGTTGGGGAAGTCCAGGACAAGGGGTCACACAGACACACTTCACTCTCATCTTAAGGATATGGGGGAAGTCTTTTAGGATAGAGATGATTCAAAATCGTTTCCCCTTCACACAGAGATTGGTGAACTCGGAATTCTCTGCCACAGAAGGTATTGAGGCCATTCATTGGCTATATTTAAGAGGGAGTTAGTTAGATGTGGGCCCTTGTGGCTGAAGGATCAGGGGGTATGGGGAGAGAAGGCAGGTACAGGATACTGAGTTGGATGAAACACTTATATAAAAACAACACCCCCACCCCACCCCCACCCCCCCCACCCCCAAATCAGCCAATGATCATATTGAATGGCGGTGCAGGCTCAAAGGGCCGAATGGCCTGCTCCTGCACCTATTTTCTATGTTTCTATGTAGAAGGAATGGATGACGTTTCGGGTCTGAAGAAGTGCCTCGACCCGAAACGTCACCCATTCCTTCTATCCAGAGATGTTGCCTGTCCCGCTGAGTTATGCACCTGTCCCACTTAGGAAAGCTGAACGGAAACCTCTGGAGACTTTGCGCCCCACCCAGGGTTTCCGTGCGGTTCCCGGAGGTTTTTGTCCTCCGGCAACCACCTTCAACTAGCATCGCAACCGGCTTCGACTTAAAAATTACCGATTTTTAAAATGGAAACCACTTTCGGCCATTAGGGAGACTGACAAAAACCTCCGTGAACCGCACGGAAACCTTGGGTGGGGCGCAAAGTCTCCAGAGGTTTCCGTTCAGGTTTCCTAAGTGGGACAGGGGCATTACTCCAGCATTTTTGGTCTTTCTCTAGTGTGAGCAGGTTTGGGCCCCATACAGTATCTGAGGAAGGATGTGCTGGCGTTGGGAGGTTTACGAGAAGGATCCGAGGAATGATCGGGTTAATGATGAGCATTTGAAGGCACTGGGCCTCTTTGCACTGGAGTTTAGTGGGATGAGGGGGGGGGACCTCAGTGAAATCCGCTGAATAGTGAAAGACCTGGATAGAGTGGATGTGGAGGGGATGTGTCCACTAGTGGGAGAGTCTGGGACCAGAGGCCATAACCTCACAATAATGGAACATTTTCCCTATAAGATTTATTTTAAAAGAAAGGTGGAACGCCTTTAGCCAGAGGGTGGTAAATCTGTGGAATTCATTGCCGCAGAAGGCTGTGGATATTTTTAATGCGGAGATTGACAGATTCTTGATTAGTAAGGGAGTCGGGGGTTGTGGGGAGAAGGCAGAATGGGGCTGGGAGGGAACGATAGATCAGCCATGATTAAATGGTGGAGTAGATTTGATGGGCCGAATGGCCTATTTCAGCTCCGAGAACTTATGTATGTGAGTGATTGCAACTAGTTTATGCACATGCGTATGTGAGTCTGAGCATAATTAAGACCTTGAATGGATGAGTTGGTCACACAGTGTGATCCACACACTGACCCCCATCCCCCTACACCCTTTCTCACCAAATATTCCACCTAGGGAAATCTAAATTAATGGATTAAACATCTAAAATAGACACAAAAAGCTGGATCAGGCTTTGGCGAAAAGGAATAGGTGACGTTTCGGGTCGAGACCCTTCTTCAGACTCTTCAGAGAGTCAGTGGAGAAGGAAACGAGAGAGATGTAGAAGGTGCAGAGAACAAATGATGAAAGATATGCAAAAAGCAACGATGATCATGGAAAGATGGAGCCCACAATGGTCCATTGTTGGCTGTGGGGGAAAGGTGATAACGGGGAGTACAGACAGTGAAAGTGAACAGGAGGACAGTGCATTAAACATCTACCTCTCTCCATGCTTCAACAGTGCTGTGAGATGTTTGGGAAATTCTGAGCAGAGATCCGTCTATCATTCGAGTTCGCATGATATCAGCGTCACTGAGCCTCACGCAGGTTCTGGAAGTGGGTTAGTGCGGTGGAGATGCACATTCACTCTGCCGGTGTTCATCATGGATCTCCTGGCTGTGAATCACACTGATGCACAATCTGTGCTAACAGAGAAAATGGGTGCAGGAGTAGGCCATTCGGCCCTTCGAGCCAGCACCGCCATTCAATATGATCAAGGCTGATCTTCAAAAATCACTACCCCCTTCCTGCTATTTTTTTTTTTTCCCCCATATCCCTTGATTTCCGTTTGCCCCTAAAAGCTAAATCTATCTCTCTCTTGAAAACGTCCAGTGAATTGCCTCCTGCTGCCTTCAGTGGTAGAGAATTCCCGCGGGAGGATTCACAACTCTCTGGATGGAAAGTTCTCATCTAGTCCTAAAATGGCCTACCCTTTTACCTAAGCTGTTGAGACACTTCGGGCAATGTGAAATGTAGCGCTCAAAGGGTCATGTGGATGAGAAGTTGGCAACATTGCGGGCAAGTGCCGAGTATCACAAGGTGTCATGTATCAGAAAAAAATATTTTTAATTTGCATAGAAGGAATTGATGAAAAGTTGCCATGTTAAACCATAAAACAATAACAGCACGGGAAACAGGCCTCTCGGCCCGTCCAGTCCGTGCCGGGCCCCCCCCTACTGTTCTTCAGTGACTCGTGGAGTCCCCTCCGGGTGCTCCGGTTCCCACCCACATCCCAAAAGCGTGCGGGTTTGTGGGTCCAATGGCTTCTGGAAATTGCCGCTGGTGAGTAGGACGTGGAACTAGCGAGCGCGGGTGATTGGTGGCTGGCCTGGGCTCGGTGGGCTGAAGGGCCTGTTTCTACACCGTATCTCTGCACTAGACTAGAACGAGAGGTAAATTGCATGGATGGAGTTAAGGTGAAGTTCGATGTTTGTTTCAGTTTAGTTTGGAGATACAGCGCGGAAACAGCCCTTTGGCCCAGGCGAGTACGCACCGACCAGCGATTCCCGCACGCCAACACAAGCCTACACACACTGGGGACAATTTACCCTTATACCAAGTATACAAACCCAATCCAACTAACCTACAAACCTGCACGTCTTTGGAGTGCGGGAGGAGACCGAAGATCTCGGAGAAAACCCACGCGGTCAGGGGAGAAGTACAAACTCCGCACAGACAGCACCCGTGGTCGGGATCGAACGTGGGTGTCTGGGCTGCATCGCTTTGTGTCACCGTGACCACCCATGTGCGACGGTGTGTGTTGTGTGGAAGCTCATTGAAGGGAGTGGAGGGAGACGGGTGTGGACATGGACCAGTGGCTGCCACGGTCTCTGGGCTGTGCATTGTGCGGATCGTCACCACGGGGAACGGTGGCGGTCAGATCACAGGGACGGTGCCAGGAGTATCACGACTCCACCTGCTCACTGCTGAGTTTAACCGATTCAATTACACGTTACACTTTCGACTTGGCACTGGCCACAGCCTGACATTAATTGAATTAGATTACACCACCTTAATGGTCTTTACAAAATAAATAAGTTTCATCCAGACGCTGACCATCCTTGTCTCTGACTTGTTCCAATTTAAAAAGGGCTCAGCTGTGTGGCTATTAAACCAATGCCCCTTGCTTTGTTTCACTGACCCGTGTGTGAAATCGGGTTCGTGGAGCTCGTAATAATAATTCCAACTTCCGAGCGTCCTCACCTCTCTCATGGCCCACATGAGTGAGGTACATCAGGGCGGGCACGGGGCGTGCGGTAGAGTTTCTGCTCACAGCGCCAGAGACCGGGATCGATCCTGGCACAGGGCTTGTCCCGGGGAGGCCTTGTTCTGGACGAGCTCTGTACGTTCTAATCCAGTAGACCCTCTGAGGTCTTCGGTTTCTCCCACACTCCAGGCTTGGTCTGTAAGCGACAGGAGGTTGAATTTATTTTGGTATAATTGTAAAACTTGGCCACAGTGTGTGTTAGCGATAGTGTTAAGTGCCGAACCAAAAGGGAGTGCGTGAGCGGGTCGCTGGTCGCGTGCTGGACTCGGTAGGGCCCGAAGGCGCCTGTTTCTAGATGGCTGTCTCCTCTACCCTCACTCACCTAACTAAACTAGTCAGGGGTAACTGCGGGCAGCCCCCATGTCCTAACCCCCCCCCCCCCCCCCCCCCCCCCCCCCTTCTCGTGGTTCATATGTACTGAACTTCCCAGAGATCACCCTTATTCCAAACATGACACATGTGAAATGCACGCAAGGTGCAAACTGACCATATACTTGATGCCACCCCAACAAGGCTAGCACATGTTAACACATAGCCCCACGCTAGGGAGCGGACGCACCCTAGAGACCCAGCGGTTAGCACACATAACAGGCACATCCCCTATTAGAAAGCGAGCTGAGCGGACAAATTTCCTTTAGTCTAAGAGGGTGCGTGAACACTGGAGAATTCATCGCACGAAGCGACTCGTGGAGGCCCCAGCTGTCCATGCGGATATTGTTAAAGACCAGACGATAGATAGATTCCTGATTAGCCATTGAGCTGTCACAGGCGTTATGCGCGGATAGGCAGGAGAATGGTGGATTGAAGGGTAACAAGATAGATCTAGCCATGATTGACTGGTGCGTTAGACTTGAATGCGAGGTTGATGTGCTAATTCTTTTCTAGAACTTCATCAACATGTTGCACATGCCACATCACATGAACGAGTGGATGTACATACAACTCATAGAGTATAAATACAACTTGCCAACCACCTACCTGTACGTCATACATACACATGCATGTGATCTGTAATGTCACATAGAGTTTCAAGTGAATAAGGGGGTAAGCCATTTTCAAAGGAAACACGCGTAGACGAGGACATACTTTTTCTCGCACAGTAGTGCCCAGTGAGTTTGTGGAATTCTCTGCCTCCGAGGAGCGGTGGAGGACAGGTTCTCTTGGATGCTTTCAAGACGAGCACGCTAGATTGCGTGGCTCCTTACGATAGCGGAAGTCAGGCGGAGATATGGGCGACTGAAGGCAGAATGGAATGGCCTATGATCGCGGGAATGCGGACCTACCCGCTGAATAGCCCATGATCACATTGAATGGCGGAAGTCTGGCCTCGAATGTGCGATATGGCATCCTCTGCCCACTTTATTGTCTATTGCATCTATTGTACATTGTACTTACTATCCTCATGTAAACACTCATCACCCTCATATATAAATGTAAGCCATGCTGCACTGCACACATGTCTAGCACACAAATCATTTACACACAAACACTGATAGCAATCTTACACATGTGCAATACACACGTCCATTCATGCCTACAGAGACACGCTCGGTACCCTGCAGCCCCCCACCCCCCCCCCCCCCCTGATGCCCTCCCACACATGCCGTTGAAGCTACTTACACACCACATGGCAGCTACTTGAGGCAAGGTGCCATGACAACTACACCACAAGCACCCTCCCACAAGTGCAGCATGTAATCGCATGTGATCATCGAAAAAACGTAGTCTGCTACACATTGGGGAATGACATAGATACCTCCTCCAAGACAGTGGCCACCTCCGGGTGGAAGGGGGGGAGGGTCCGAGTGCTTTCAGACGGCTTTAGACTGCCAGTGTGCATTACTCCTTTACTCTATTGGCCAGATGCCACACTTTAGTTTAATCTGCGCTGAGGATGTTTTGGCGTGGCATGAGCCGATTCTGAATGATTTCCGATAAGTCCTAGCGGCCTAACGCACCAGTGCGACCTGTATCGGTAGAGTTGCCTGCACTCAAGCAGCCCAGAGATCCGGGTTCGCTCCTGACTACCTGTCGGTGCGTCTGTACGGGTTTATACTACTCCCGTGACCATGCCTGTGGGTTTATTTCGGGTGTCTGGCGTTCCATCTCACACCCCATAAGCTGCAGGTTTGCAGGCTAATTGGAATTAGTAATTGCTAAATCTGCTTCCCTTGTGTGATGTGGATAGTTTAGTTATTAGTTTAGAGCACCCCTTGCAGCACCCAGGTCATTCGGACCCCCAACAAGCCCATGTGACCATGCGATCACTCACTTTGTTAACACTTATCCTACGCCCCCCACATTGGGGACAAATTTACACTTCATTTACCCCCCAAACAATTCACCCTACAATTCGATATTTTACGATATACACTTTGGAAATGCGGCAGAATTATTCTCAAAATAAGGTAGGACCAAAGATAATATCTTCTACTTTAAAAAACAGATGGCGAATAGAATGAAATTCTATGTGTAACGGACGAGCGAACTGCAGATGCCTGCGTCACTACATCAACGATAGACCACACAAAGTGCTGCGAGTTAACCTCAGCAACCGCATCGACAAGAAAACGAAACTCACGGAGACACAATAGAATCAGAAACAGGCCAGTCAATCTCTCGCCCGAAGGAGATAGGACCACAATCAATGGGTGAACGTTTACTGGGTGCGCAGACCTTCTTCGGACTGAGAAGTCGGGGAGGATGAGAGAGAGAGAGACTAGGAGCGGTTCGAAAGGGCTTGAAACGTTTTCAGGAACAAATCAGAGTCGTGAGGCCCACCGATGACCATGGGCCAAGGTCACCGTGTCTCGAGCCCAATGCGTCATTGTTGCGCCGTTTTAACCACTGTATAAGAAAAGAAAATTTGCCACGAAACTAGACTCAACTGACGCGCATCTGCTTCCCGGCATCCAGTTTGGAAGGAGTCATGCTCAGCCAACTGTCACATTCTGTGCTGCAAATAACACCAGTGAAGGAATTGTGTTGAAGACGACCTGAGTTCTTTCCTAATTAGGGGTGTTGAGAGAGCCGACATAATTTTTTTTCTAATGAGAAAGCTGATGAGACCCTTGGTAAAACGCCCAAGCCCATCCCCCACCGCATTGGCTGGCTTATAGCCGCCGCCTAAAGTGAAAGGCTAGAGGAGATCGTGCAAAGCGTATTAAGTTATGGACCCAATAAGTTAACATCAAGAAACGGATACCCTCAGAGTGAGCTGAACACTGGAGCGCCCTTGACATCAACGCCTGCTGCTATCGGTAGCCTATATCTCCCCGTGCAACCGCACCGTGAAATCCTTTTTTCAACTCAAGCCATAGGCCAGCTAGAGTATCGCCACGTCAGCCCCATTAGCAATGGGCCCACAGAAATTGTCTACTGAGCTAACAGCCAGCCAGGTACTAGAGTTGCCTGCCCTCACAGCCCCAGAGACCCGGGTCTCGATCCTGACTACGCGTGCCTGTCCTGCTACATAGGTTTGCACGTTCTCCTGGATTTTCCCCGAATCTCCGCTATTCCAATAGACAATAGAAGAACAATAGGTGCAGGAGTAGGCCATTCCGCCTTCGAGCAGCCACCGCATTCAATGTGATCATCACAAGGGATCAGACCCCAATCAGTACCCTTTCCTGCTCTTCTCCCATATCCCCTGTACTCCACTATCTTTAAGAGCACCCTATCTTGCTCTCTCTTGATAAGCATCCAGCAGAACCTGCTCCACCGCTCTTTGAGCACGAGACTTCCACAGACTCACCACTCTTTGAGAAAATAGTTTCCTTGTCTCCCCCACATCTACATGGCTATACTCCTTATTCCTTAAACTTGTGCGACGCCCTTGGGTCATGGACTCCCCCACCATCGGGCCCCAGTTTCTGCCCTCTAGCGTGTCCACCTTCCCCACCTCACAATGCGGTGTTTCACTCCCCACACTGCAAGATGTACAGGTTTGTAGGTTAATTTGTTTGTAACAATTGTAAATAGTCCTGGTGAGCCCCCACTCCCCTCCCCCCCCACCCCCCCTTTGTAGGATAGGTTCCGGTGTAAGAGGTGGCATCGACTGTTCCCCCCCCCGGCGGACCTCGCGTCAGCACAGAGCGGCGCCTGTTTCGCGCTGTATCCTCTGAAGTCTAAGGAGTTCCAAAGATGAGCTTTGACTTGAGAGTGTGTGAATACACTTCTTGCTCTCAAAGCTGCGCGAAACAACCTTGGAACGGAAAACAGATGCTCTCGATGCAGTCTGAAGAAGAGACCTGACCCAGAAACAAGTCGCCCTATCTCCTTCGCTCCTTTAGGCTGACTGACCACCCGCCCTGTGAGTTTCTCAATGACTTTTTGTGCTAACCCCTCGATTCTCTAGCATCTGACAGTTCCTTCTTAAACACTCGCTCTCGATCATCCTCTGTTGCTGAGCCAACGCTGATGAAGGAACCCCGGGCCAACTGATGTTTCACCTGATGCAGGGTTCATTGGCCGCAAATAATGGCAGGAGCCACATCAAACACTCCTCTCTAAGCTTCAAGTGGACTTCCTCGCCGACAACAAGTGATCTCATGCTGAATACTGCCAATTTTAGTTTGAGTTGAGGAGAGAACGAATGTAATAAGTGTTTATAATTAATGAGGTTTTATATGTACACATTTGAAAGTAAGATACGGCGGGCCAGCCCTAAGAGGTTTAAAGAGAAGCTTATCGACACAAAAAGCGGGACAGGCGACCCATCTCTGCGTAGAGAGTCCCCCCACCCCCCCACCCCCCCTCCCCCCCCCCCCCCCCCCCCCCCTCCCCCCATTATTATTTCCCCCCCCCCCCCCCCCACCACCCCCCCCCCCCCCCCCCACCCCCCCCCGTATGTGAACGTTTGAGCGTCGAGACCCCCTTCTTCGGACAGCGGTTAGAAGAATAAGCCGGATCAGGAGAGATATAGAAAATGACGTTGATGATTAGAGAAGATATACATATTAGCCTCACTTCATCAGTGTCCCTCTGAAATCTAACATGATTCCGGTTGCTGCCGACACTTATAATTTCAATTTACACCCCCCCATAACCTTTCCGTCCTCGTCTCCTCTATTGTCTAGGCTGAGCAATTGTAAATTAGAGTTACAGCATCTTATATATTGCTTGGGCAGCTTACAGCCCCAGTGGTTTGTTGCTCTCACTTCAAGTAAACCCGGCCTTCCCTCTTTCATCCATCCCTCCCCCCCACCCCAAGTCACCAGTTCTGTTTTCCACCCAACAAACAATGCCTAACAATGAGGCTGTTTTACCTTTGCCATCCGACTCACTTTCTTTAAGCATATCTATCATTCATTGTTGCTATATCTTCTACTTACTCATCTATATACTCTTATTTCATTATCCTCTACACCCCGTCTGACGAAGACCAAAAGTCACCCATCCCTTCTTTCAGAGATGCCTTAGCTGTCACACGCTGGACAGTAACTCCGCTTATTTGTAGCTGTGTATGAAGTATGTTTTTCTAGCTGGTCTCTCAAACACTGATGTGCGAGCGCGCTTATGGTATGCATGCTGCCGCGTCACGCGGAAAGTCAGTTTAGTCCTCCACACAGGTCAGTGAAATCAAGCAAAGAGCGACCAGGGATCGATACCAAGGTGAAGTACCAGCAGCCCTCGAAGAGGGCGAGCGCTCGTCGGTGCCCACATGCACCACAGCCTTGCCTTTCAGCGCGGATCTGTAGACAAGATGCGCCAGAAAGACTTCAGTAGAAGTGCTACATATATGTGATCATGTATGTACTCGCCCGCCTGCGTAACATCCGGAGTGTGTTGTGCCCCCCCCCCCCCCCCCACCCCCCCCCCCCCCCCCCCCCCCACCCCCCTATCCTACATGCTATGTGATCTGCGTGTACATGTTTGGTGCCCACATGCCTTGTCAGAGTGGAGCCAAGATGCCCATGAGTCTTTAATAAGCGCCCTTTGCCAACAAGGAAGTGCGCTAGACAAAGCAAAACCAAGCTGGCCAGCACGTAGATGTTTACACAGGAGTCGCTTAACGGCAAGTAACCTCCGCACGGGTCGTCAGCGCATCTGTCGGAGAAACATGCGAGAGGGTTGGACGTTCACAAGATGTGCTTACCTGGATGTAACTTCCGACAGGTCACAGGCAGCAATCTCTGCACCCGAGAGGAAACATGCAGAGACGGTGACGATTACACAGAGAGCCGGATGTAACTCCGCCCCAGGGTCAGGCAGATCTCTGGAAGAACATGGAGAGGAGACGTTTACCCAGATGCCGCGACGTACACTCAGCGCGTCAGCAGCATACTCTGGAGAACATAGCGAGAGTGACGTTCCAGCGCTCGGCGACCCTTTCTTCAGACTGCATTTATTGCGCAGGAAACTCTGGAGGTGCGCTGTGAGGGTGTCGTCGCTCTTGACAACAGAGGATGCCCTGCATTGAGCTGACGAGTTACTCCTCCAGCACTTTGTGCCTCCTTTGTTGATAGACCATCTTGATGCTCATGAAAGTTCTCTCAAGGAGTTAACAGCCTCTTGAGCTGAGGAGGAGAGCAGAAAGGAGCTGAAAAAGCTAAACCCACTGTCCCAACGGTTACGCGTTCATCTCCAAGAGACCTCTCTCTCCCGAAGTCTTGCCCTACGATTCGAACTCGTGAGATTTACGGCTAATGGGCCCGCTCGTCGGTACTCGCCGGGCTCTCTCCTAGTGGTCATTATCAACATGTTTAAACATACTCCGAAGCTAACCTGCCGTTAGCTGAGTTCCAACTTCCCGAGTAACCTAGCCGTTAGTGCCAAGAGAACGTCCCCCGAGCACTCGACGTACCGATACGATTTCATCTCTCCGTGCCTTACACGCACGTTTGATTTTTTATAACTCGGCTCGAGAGCTCTTGACCCGAATGAACTCGCGCCCGTATGGATAGCCGGACAGCGCTTTCAACAAGACGCTGTTTTCAGTCAACGCTGCTCCCAGACATTCCTGGAAGATTCTAAGGAGTGAATAGCTCAGACCACATGTGGCAATCAGTGAAAATTCAACTCAGAAGCGTAGACAACAAGATGGAGAAAACTCAACGGGTGAGGCAGCATTAAGGAGCCTGCGCCTGAGTTTCTCCAACATTTTTGGTCTAACCTTCTACTTAACCCGCATCTGACTAGTCCCGACAAACCAGGGGTTCAGATCACCATATACAAGCCAGGCGCGCCTATCGCCAGAGGACTAAATGCTGCACCCCCCCAATAACACCCCCACCCCCCCACCCCCCCCCCCCCCCCCCCCCCCCCCCCCACCCCCCCCCCCCCCCCTCTCCGCTCCTACATCCAGATCATCCGTCCTTCTATTCCTCTTTTGATCCCACCTTTGCCCTCCTAGGACATACAGCCATGAGCACAATCTCTAGTTGTTCCCGCCTTTGGAATCGCGAGTCACGCCCGTTAACTAACATGCGCATTTGCTTTCTTTTAGCCAGATAAGCCACTGCCCCGCGGAGTGTCGGAAGTGTCTGATAGGAATTCTGGCGTGGAAATTTATTGCCGCCCAAGTGCTTATTCATCAGCCCGCCATAGTGCACCATTTTCTTCATCTACCGGCCCGCCCAGCCAGAAGAATCGTCTGCCGGAAGGACAATGACCTGTGAGTACTGGCTCGGTATCGGTACAATGGGTCAAGCACTCGACCAGAGCCCCCACACATCGTGCACTCACCACGTCCTCACCACCCTGATCCCCCCCCCCCCCCACCCCCCCCCCCCCCCCCCCCTACCGGTGAATCGACACTAGTTCAGCTTTCTTGGTGTACCGAGCGAGGTACACGACTGAGATGCTGCCCTGTCGCGACTGCGTGCCGAAGCAGTTTAACCACCTTCATCCCTCGACTATTGCCTCCAGCATCGACCATCGAACTGCACCTAAATACAGCCCAGAGTGCTCAGTCTGAAGGAGGCCATCCCAACCGAAATGATCACCCATCCTTTACTTCGCAGAGTGAACTGCCTGACCTGCTGAGTACTCCTCCTTCAGCATGAGACCTCACCCAAGCCCAGGCGCCGGACAGACACAGCTACCGCCATTCAGGTGAGCGACACGTAAGAGTGAGAGGTCGCCTCAGCTGACACCGGGCCACATCCTATGACGGAGAAACACGGGATCAGCGACGATTACGAGATCGCGACCCTTGTTGTAAAGTGCGCCGCCCACCCCACCCCCCCCCCCGGAGACTGAGGATGACTGCCAGGGACGTGTTATGTTTTCTGGACCTGAGGACATGTCGAACGCCGGCTGCCCCCACTAATGCCCAATTCTTTATCGCTGCGACTTGCGGCACCGTATAGTGCAGCCATGGTGGCCAGAAACTTTGCAAACATGTTGAAATCCACCGGCAACCCAGAAAAAGGTTTACGACTCATTTGCCTGGCCAACTACTCACCACCAAACAGGCCGTCACCCCAGCTAACATCGCCGGGACAGGCCCTTACGTGCTTGCTGCCGGGGATCAGTAGCCCCGGCCCCACTGTATGCTTTGTTATTAATTATTCAAGATTTGGCGGTGACCCTAATCATCAGCGTGGCATGTAGATGAATGGCGATAAACGTTGGCCTGGTAATAAAAATGCCGACAGCGATTTACCCATGGGACTCTTGATAACTAGGCGTTTCAATGGGCGATTGTACTGAGAATGTTGTCGGTTGCGTGTGTTAATTCCTTGATTAATCGCCCCCTGTGCTTACTTTGGCGTACTAAGACCGCCCCAGGCCAGGAACTTACAAGAAAAGGATCCTTGACCCGAAACGTTGTCACGATTGTCCTTGTCCTTTCCCAGTGTGTCTGCCTGGCCCCGCCCTGAGTTCCTCAAAGCAATTGTGCTTGTTGTCTTATGCAGTAAATGCGTAGGGCTTTGTTCCTGCGCTTGTTCGAACAGTGAAAGCAGAAGATCTAGGACGTGCCAGGTCCTCTCCTTCTTGAAGTCCAATCGCTCCGCGTACTAGTTGGGATTGCGTTGCCATAAAGCACTCAGAATAAAAGGACATACCTTTAGAAAGGAGCATGAGAGAAGGAATTTCTTTAAGTGTGGTGAATCTGCTAGACTTTAATTGATGGCTGTGGAGTTAAGTCAATGGGATGAATTTTATCAGAAACAGATAGCTTCTTAGTATTTTTAGATATACTTATTACCAATATGACACGCGTTTATTCTGAGGAGGACAGAATAAGAATAGATCTTTCAACACGACCCTTTGCATGTAGCCTAGACTAGTTGCGCGTCCGAATTGGCTAAATCATCCCCACCGACAAAATGAAACTTTTTGGAATACCGACCAGTGCCCACACAGGTAGGACACGGGTGAGTGAAGAGGTGATATGGCCCTCACCATGTGAATGCAAGAGTTGTTAGAGAATCATGCTTACCATTGTACAAAGCATTGGTAGCTGGCCTAAGCTTGGAGTGCCGTGCTACCGCTCAGGTGCAACCGGTGGGAGAAAGGCATGTCATTAAATGGAAGCCCAGTGGGCTGACAAAGAAATGTATCAGGAGGGTCTACCCACTCTGGCCGAGGAGCCGGTTGAGTTACAAGAAGAGACAGTATAGGTTGCGTCTTTTCTTCCTGCAGAATTATGAGGCTGAGAGCGGTTATAAAATTATGAGGGGCATAAATGAGAAGACGTTGTCAGCCAATGTACCCCGCGGCAGGTGTGCGCCTAACACTCGAATGCCCATGAGGTGGTTCATTTTCTCCAGCAACCCAGCTGAAGTACATACTGAAGTCCATGTGGCGGTGGCCGCCCAGCGGATAGAGTCGCTGTCATGACAGCGAATGCCGCCGCCGGGGCCCGGGTTCGATCCCCGAACTATCTGTACGGCGTTTGTACGTTCTCCCCGTGACCTGCGTCGGATTTCTCGACGGATCTTCCGCGTTTCTCCCACCCTCCAACGAGTGCCCGGTTGTCGGCTAATTTCGACCTTGTGTGGCCCCCCCCCCCCCCCCCGCATGCAAAAACTTGGCCCTGGGTGGGTCATAGGACTGAGGACTCTGGTTGCCCGCGACCAAAAGGAACCACGGCTTGTTTCACGCTGTATTCTCTAAACTAACACTGAAAGTAATGATTTAGGCACTGTTGCAGCCTGCCCAGCATACCGGTAGGTTGCTCCCCCCCCCCACCCCCCGCCCCACCCCCCCCCCACCAAATCCGATGCAGCCTCCCCCCCCCACCACCAAGCCCGGACCCCCCCTTCTGGCACTGTGGGCTGCGCTCTATGCCACAAGGGACCAAAGGACAGACTTTGTCATCATATCCCAGCCACGAAAACTGATATAACGACTCCACAGGCCTCAGTGTTTACAAAGTTAATGTAGTTTCACCCCTATCTTTTAATAATCCATTTATCTTAAATCCCATCTCATCACCCTGTTCAAGTTCCCCTGTCATTATATATCCCATCTTTTCATGATGCGATCACTTTTTTACCTTGCCTCTTTTTTTATATCTCCTTCAAAATCTATTAATTATTCTACCTATCTTCTACAATCAATTAGCCTTTAAATATCTCTGACATCTTAATCCCCTGACACCGACTTGCGCGTCCTCTTCCCTCCTTATGCAGAAGTTAGCAATATAAATTAACGCCCAGTTAAAATCTGAATATTGCCACATAATCCTGAGCCTCCCTCTGGCTTGTTTTCTCCGCCTCATGCCCTAGAACTTTCAGTTTCAAAGTTATTTTTCCATTGCAACTGCTTTGTGAGTTTAGCCCTCTTTTGCCCTGATTTTCAAAACACATTAATGGGCGTGATTTAGTGCACGTGGAGTGCCAGCCTCCCGCACACTTGTATTAGTTTGCGCAGCCCCCCACTTGACTGCCTCCAACATCTCTTTGTGCCCAAGCAATATCGAGCCCAGCTCACGGGAAGAATCGGGACGTTCGCCTAAACCAAATGCAGCGGCGGCCAATGGACGTTTCTTCGCCAACGTCGACAGCCCTTACGGGGATAGGGCGCATTTAATGAAATAGGCTGGCAGGAGTAGGCCCCACCCCCCCCCCACCCCCCCCCCCCCCCAAGACATTTGGCCTTCGAGCCAGCACGCCATTCAAAGGGCCGCTGATCATCCCCATATCAGTACCCGCTTACCTAGCCTTCACTCCCCATATCCCTGACTCCGCCTATCTTTAAGAGCCCTATCTTGCTTCTTTGAACGCATCCAGCGATCCTTGCTCCACCGCCCTCCAGACCATGGCAGAGCCTTCCACAGAACTCACCACTCTCGTGTGAGAAAAAGTGCTTTCCTCGTCTCCATTCTAAATCGGCTAACTCCTCTATTCTTAACTGTGGCCCTGGATTTCCCCCCCCCCGTGGACCTCCCCAGCTCGGCCCATGTTTCTGCCTTTAGCTTGTGTCAAGCCTTACACAATCTTATATGTTTCATGAGGATCCCTACTCACCTTCTAAATTCCAGAGTGCTACAAGCCCGTGCCTCCTCCCATTCTCTCAGCCAATATGACCGTCCCGCCATCCGTGGAATAACCTTGTAAACCTACGCTGACTCTCAATTAGCAAGCAATGCGGCCTTCCTCAAATTATCGGGACCAAAAACACATGCACACAATAGCCCTCAGTACTGCCAATGTGGCCCTTCTCACTAGGCGCCCTCTAGTACACTGCAGAAGGACAAGCGTCAAATGGTATTTGATGTCACATGTACAGAGGCTACGTACAATCATTACGAATGCTGGAGTAACTCCCAGCGCAGGTTGAGGCCAGCATCTCTTCCACCCCCCCCCACCTTATGCGAGAAAATGGAGAGGCCGCGATTTGCCCGAAGCCAGAAGAGCGTGGGCTGCGAGCCAAGATGTATTGCCAGGGATAGTGGTGGAGCGCCAGGATAATATAGGCGGTTTGCTTAAAAAGTGATGTTTAACCCCGACTTGGCGGCTTACTGAATCCTCCTGCCCGGCCGTTCTAGGCATACGCCAAAACTAGTGCGGAACCCGCGGGCCTTTGCGGTTGCAGCTCCCAGATCTGCTGGCACCAGCACCCCTTCTCCATGTCAGAACTGCCCCCCCCCCTTCCATCGACTCCTTTAAGTCGAGACTTAAAACTCATCTTTACTCTCTAAGCTTTTCTTAACGTCCTCTGAGGGAGGGCTATATGTGAGTTTTATGTTTGTACTTAATCTCATGTTCCCCCCCCCCCCACACTTATATAACACTGTTATGTATAACGTTAGTACCTCTCACACAATGAAAATTTTTTAAATGCGACTATGCAATAAAGTGACTTGAGCTTGACAAAAGAGCCTAAGAGGCTTTTAGATAAGGCGCATGAATAGTGCGGCGGAATAGAGGGTCCATGTACAGGCGGAGAAGATCAGGTTTAACTTGCGCATCATGATTGTTCCGTCACATGTCCACTGATGACCACCGCACGGCAAGTATTTTTATCATAACTCAGTTATTAGATAGAGTTCTTAAAGATAGCGGAGACCAAGGGCGATATGGGGAGAAGGCAGGACGGACGAGGATACAGAATGGGGTGATCAGCGATGATCACAGCTTCGAAGCCGGCCGGACCGAATGCCTGCCTACTCCTGCCTCTATTCGTGTCTATTGCTTTGCAAAAAAATAAAAATTGAAGTTCTGGTAGGTAGCCCAAAACAGCAATGCATAAGTATGAATAAAACCTCTTACATGAATTGTTTATGTCCTGTACAGTTTGCCCCCCCCCCCCCCCCCCCCCCCCCATGAGGACATCTAGTCCACTGTATCCTCTTGGTGAGTGCCATTTTGGCCCCCCCCCCCCCCCCCCCCCCCCACCCACCCCCCCCCCACTCCCCCCCCTCGTTCCCTATCCCAAAGAATGCCGTACACTTCACTGGTAAATACGTAATGTCAAGTCGATGTCAAGTTCACTTTTATTTCTATAGCCCCACCTTTAAAAACCAACTCTGTTGGCCAAACTGATCATTATACATATGGAGGCCTGGCATATACCGGTACTAACGTTATAAAACAGCACCGTCGCTTCATAGATTAATCCAAACTCACTACATCCATATGCCCTCCCTCAGAGGACGTCAAAGGAAAGGACACCACACACGCTGCCCCCCCCCCCCCCCCCTACCTTCGAGAGTAAAGATGAGTTTCAAGTCTCGACTTAAAGGAGTGATGGAGCCGGCTGCCCAGTTCTGATGGGAAGAGGCGATGCTGTTCCTGTCTCCTAGGAGCTGCAACCGACAATCATGCTAACTGGCGGTTCCGCCCCTGAGCTTATAGGGATGCCTTCCGTAACCCCAGCGTCGCCGATCTGAGCGGCGACCTGGCAATGGTGGTGCGGCTCGGCCCGGCAGTGTGCAGACTTTTATGTGGCTGAGCGTTTGATAAGAAGATGAGCCTTGCAAGGAGATCACGTCAATTCTGAAGAAACAATTGATGTGAATTGGGACTCTGTGCACGCCCACAACGGTAACGCAGATGCATGGCAAGACTATGATCCATATTAGAATCATTTAAATCTGTGATCCCTGGTACTAATGCCTAAGCGACATGCTGTACACGAGCGTCCTCATACACCATAGCCCACATTACCAGCGCAAAGCCCTTGCCTCTGCCCACGACGACTTGCCCAATTTAATCAATCGTGCTCCCTTGACGTTGAGATGATGCCCTTCAGACGCCCCGTGAACCAGAAGTGAGAGGTCACACAGCAGGCGCGGGCAGTGGGCCCGGTATCATTTTCCTCCAGAAAGGAAAAGACTTCGTTTTTGGACCCTTCCTGTCTTGGATATCTGATGACCGAGTTCCCTCAAGGTCTTCAGAAAGATAACGCAGCTGGTACGTTACTGTAGATTCATCACAAATAGGAATATGCGGTGGTGCAGCCGGCTAGAGTTGCTGCCTCACAGCCACGCGAGCAGCCGGGATCGATCCCTGCAGCTCGGGCCCGCTGTCTGGACGGTTTTATGTACTGTCTTCCCCGTGACGCAGTGGGTTTTCTCCAGTGAGCTCCGGTTTCCCCCCAACGCCTCCAAAGAACGCTACACGGTTTGTAGGTTTTACAACGGTCTCTAATGCTAAAATGTATAGAGTTTGCTTTTATTGTAGATAATGACAGTCTTACTCGCCAGCAGACAGATATATAAAACATTTTACTCTGTCTTAACCCATAAAGGCAGCCCAACAAACAAGTTCAGTAAATCATATATACACATGCATACCTACAAAATGAATATGTAGGAAGCCCGAACTGCCAGATGCGGATTTAACTCAAAGACGTAGACCAAAAATGGCTGGAGTTTAACTCCAGCAGTGACAGGCAAAAGCCATCTTGGAGAGAAGCGAAAGCTCGCGTGTCATTTCGTGGTCGACGAGACCCTTCTTCAGACTTCAGTCAAATGCAATTACTCCAGCATTTTGTGTCTACCATTAATACAAATAAATTGACCAATATTATTCAACGGTTCAAAGTCAAATGTATTGCCCCAGTATTGTTTAGCGCCCTATTTGAGGTTTTTCGTTGTGGTTTAATCGACACATCGCCATAGGTGCCCAGGAGTAGGGCTACATGGCCTCTTCGGAGCCATGTGCCCACCGCCATTCAATGGCGATCATCCCCAATCAGTACCCTGTTCCTGCCTCCTCCCCATATCCCCCTGCCCGCCCTATTTTTAGAGCCCTCTCTAGCTACTCTCTTGAAAGCATCCAGAGAAGAACTCCCTCACCCGCCCCTCTGATGCCAGACAAATTCCACTAGATCCACCATCTCTGTGAAGAAAAAGTGTTTTCTCTGTCTCCTTTCTAAATGGCTTACTCTCTATTCTTAAACTTGCCTGGCGCATGCGTTTGTAATAGCCTGTGGTTGTGGCGGGAAGTCAGACTGCCCCTCCTGAACTGCCCGACTCAGTCTACAGTTTTCAGGCCCTCCCTGTCCTTCTTCCTGTGGACAGAGCGTTCTCCCCGAAGGTGCCCCCGTACTGCTTTGCGTTTTCAGCCTACTCTTCTACCACGACCCAGCCCCAAAGGTCAGGACTGAGATCACTGCTAATTCCCCCGCGACGCCTATAGTGTGATGTTTGCTTTGCGGAGACGGAAGACTTCCCAACCATATGTGGCATTGAGTTGTACGTTATTGCCGCGGGATGGTTATGCCTGCTACAATGGCGATGCAGGTGGGCGATCTCTGCTTGTAGGAGAGTTTGCAATTAATTACTATTCAGCACACAACGACACCCCTATTCAGGCCCGCATTGTCTTCTAGTTGCCTGTTTTTCACATATACTGAAACCATTAAAGATTAGCCAGGACACGCGCGCCCCGTGCTGGACAGATGTAGTCCATGCCATCCACCGCCAGCCAAGCAAACAGCCCCGGTAACCACACATCTTCACCTGAGCTCATGTTGTCACTTTGGTCAGACGTCTGCACAATCATACCACCACGGAAAAACCCACACTCTTGATGCCCCCACCCCCCCCCCCCCCCCCCCCCACTTCATTTATTCCCCATTGTTTTAAAGCACTTTGAATATGTGAGAGTATTGCACCCCAGTGCTGCGAGAAACTGCCAAGTACAATAAATGAACCGCGGCGTGCAAACAACACTACCCTCCCCCCCACCCGCCGCCACCTGAACGCGATGCGACATGCATATTGCACGAAACGCAAGCGCGGAGAGAGAGAAGAAGAAAGGACATAGGCTAGCGCGGTAATGCCTAGACAGATAACACACAGATACAAGTGACAATAAGTGCTGGAGCACAGAACCTCAGCGGGTGCCAGCAGCATTTATATGCGAGGACGAAAGGAAATGCGGCATCCGTTTCGGACTGAATACCTGACGGAAATAGGCAACATTTTGCCGGCCTTGAAACCCTCATATGCCTATTTCCTATCAGCTCCTAGATGCTGCCGCCACCGCTGCAGGTTTTTCTCCAGCACTTTGTCTAACCTTCGATTTTCCAGCAATCACTGCAGGTTCCTTCTTAAACACAGATACTCAAATCCATTGCAAAACCACATGGTACAAATATAAGTTGCCAAGAGTTCAAACAAAGGCACTACCAGATTAAGGAAAGACACACGGAGGAGTGACATGGCAGTAACTCAGTCGGGTCAGGCAGCCCATTTCTCGGAAGAAAATCGGAAATGGGTGACGTTTCGGGTTGTTGAGGTCTCGTGCCGAAAGACCCCTGTTGTCTTTCCTCCAAGAGTTGCTTCGCCTCCTGCCATAGTTTAGCTTTAGGTCAGAGATCCCGCCCCCCACCCCCAGGCCCCCTTCGCCACTGACAGCCCGCATCCCGCCCCCTACGCCTCTCCCTCCCCCCCCCACACACACACACACACACACAACACACCACACACACTAGGGACAATTACATTTATACAAACGCCACCTTAACCTACAAACATGTACATCTTTCTGGCAAGTGGAGAGGAAAAGAGGGTTTCTCGGAGAACACACACGTAGGTCAGGGCGTCGAGCTCGTGCAAACTCTGTGTGCAGGCTAGCCACTCCATAGGTAGGATCGAACCCAGGTCGCTGGCACCGAAAGAGCTGTAAGGCCCAGCAAACTCTCCCACCGTGCCCCACCCCATTGTGTTAGTGTAAGGCGTGATCGCCCTGGTGATGCGAAGGCAAGCGGCTGTTTCAAACTGTTTTCTGCGCACCTAAGTGTATCTCTAAGCTAAACTAAACTCATTGCAAGCAACATGCCCTGCTGAATCTCTTCTGCCACCATCTTTGAAGCTGCCCCGTCCCTTCCTGCCCTCCCTCTAGTGTGTGTGACTGCACACAATGCTCCACAGCAGTCTCCCCAGCTGGTTTGAATATACTGACGGTAACAGGCAGGCCTGACGTTTCTGCTCGCTGTTTCGACCAGTCAGTACTGACCACCCAATTTCATGTTCCAGTCTGCCCCATGTTAACACTCTCCTGACTTCTCCATATTTCATGGTACATTTTCCAACATCGCCCTAGAAGGAGAAAATGTCATGGATTGATACCCAGTGTATGGAAACAGGCCCTTCGGCCCCCAACTTGCCCAAAGTGTCCCAGATACACCAGTATCACACGTGGCCCGCATTTGCGTCCATATCCCTCCAAACTTGTCCTATCCACGTACCTGCCTCTAGAAAACTGCTTTCTTAAATGTTCCTACCTCAAGAAATTCCTATTAATCTTTTCCCCTTCTCCTTAAGCCTATGTCCTCTGATCACCGTCCTCGATTCACCTACTCTGGGCAAATGCTCTCAGTTGAAATCCACTCTGTCCCCCAAGACCCCAAACTTTGTGTAGAACTGAGTTGAGTTGCTTGCATTGTCAAACAGTTTGCGTGCTCACACACACCAACACACACACACAACACACACACAGCCCCAGGGCAAGGCGGGGGGGGGGGGGCCCCCCCCCACCCAAATGGGGGGGGGGGGGGCAGCCGCCGTCCTATCCCAGCTCGCTCCCTGTTGCAAGTACCAATATATCAACATGATGGTGAAACCTTGATTCTAACTCTCAGATTACCACTACTCTAGCCCCACCAATGGAAACACAAGCAATAACATCAGTGATTTATCAAGAGCAAAGAGCATGAAATTGAGTCTTAACTTCTAATAAGTCAGCTTTTATTTGAAACCGTACCAGCAAAATGTAACAAATAGTTCTCTCTAAGCTGTTTGTGGAAAGTGTAAGGAATTGGACTTCCTGCATTAATTCTCTCGGTGTTGCCACTCGGGTCATTGAAAGATGGCCAGATGGAAATCACCCAGACAGAGACGCTCTTAAAGGCAGCACTCAATTAAATGAAGAGTCACAGAACGTAATGGTTATTGCTGGAAAAACAACAACAAAGGTAATGGTTGTGTGCTGGCAGACGTTCATTAACGGCCCTGTCCCACGGCGCAAGTTCATTCCAAGAGCTCTCCCGAGTTTAAAAAAAAATCAAATCAAACACGTTTGTGTAAGCACGGGAGAATGACAACTAGTAGCGGGTACGTCGGAGCTCTGGGGACGTCGCATTAGCGCTTTAACGGCAGGTTACTCGGGAAGACGTTAATGGCAGGTAAGCACGGAAGACCTGTGAAGATTTTTTCAACATGGTTTACTGTTGATAAATTGTCACGAGAGCCCGTTAGCTAGTACTGAAACGAGAACGCTCGCTATTACCGTATTCTCCGGACTTAGTTCCCCCAATCACGGGCAAACTCGGGAGAAACTCTGCATGGCATGCACATGTTACTGTTCGTGGACAGGGAGCCAAGGGTTTTAGGCTTCAGGCACTCGTAAGATGCTGTGGGCTGTATGATAGTGATTAAAAAACTCCACTAGTTTCAGTTTAGGTTTAGTGAGAGTAACAGCGCCCTTCGCCCCACCGAGTCCACGCAGACCAGCGATCCCCGGCACATTAACACTACCCGACACACACTAGTGTCAATTTTGGACCATATCCAAGTGCCAATTAACCTACAAACCCTGCATAGGTCTTTTTCCCCCCCAACCGTGGAGTGTGGAGGGGGCCACGAAACCTTATCTCGAGAAAACCCACCCCGCCAGGTCACCGGGAGGATGATCGGACGAGAGGACGAGAACGTGCAAACTCGTACAGACAAGTCCACCGTCTTAGTCGGGGATCTGTGAACCCGGTCTACTGGCGCTGACTGATGCAGTAACTCTACCTTGTTATGCCACCCGACACTCCGTGGCTTTCACTGACCTAAATGAATTGATTTTGCTTTGGTCCAAAAAGACAAGGTCACTAGGCGGAATAAGCCCCTCTGGACATCAAGTCTCTAACATCAACTGGGTAAGGCAGCAACTCTACCGCTGTGCCACCGACTGCCCTTCCCCCCCCCCCCCCCCACCCCCCTCCCCCCCCCCCCACTAAGGCACAACAAACCTCTCTTGCCTCCACTCTTGACCCATTCCTGATATACCCCCTCAGCCCCCGTCCCATGCATAACTTACTACAGGCTCTACACTTGAGAGCTGCCACTTGCACGTAGATCTTTTACATGGTACGGTGAACTGGTTTCCCTGTTTCACTGCCGCACCAATTCCATGTCTTTTCCCCTTTCTCTCTACGGCTTTCCATCTGCCGGCCCGTTGTAAACTGCCTGGGAAATGTTCAATGGTCACCCTCAGCCACAAGGCTGCGCATGACTCCTCCTCGCAGATGTCTCCAAGCTTTATCTGACTCCGTGGTTTCCACTTGCCCTTGACAAGCAGTGCCAGAATACTGAGCTAAAGCAACAAACTGCTGTGAGGAGCTCAGCGGGTCAGGCAGCATCTGAGTTCAATCAGTAACTGTTTTCTGCTCAAGATTACAGTATTTGCATCTTCTGTCTGTTCAATGGCAGCTTTCTCCCCGTTTCTGAAGTGGAACTGACCTTTGGACAACATGTGGCGCAATCCCCGACACAAATCCCTTTGGATTTCTCTGTAAAGACGTGAGGTCAATTCAATCTGAAGAAGGGTCTCATCCCGAAACGTCGCCTTCAGTCTGAAGAAGGGACTCGACCTCGAAACCGTTCGCCTATTCACCCCCCCCCCCCCCCCCCCCCCCCCTACTCCCCCATCGATGCTGCCTCACCGCTGAGTTCCTCCAGCATTTTTGTCTACCTTCGCATTTTTCCAGCATCTGCCGGGTTCTTCTTAACAACAGTTTTTCACTATCTCAGTACACGAATTAAACATATAATTAATGAATTTAGCCAAACTAAATAAATCCCACTCACCGAAAATAAACAAATTAATTGACACAGACGGCTGTGGAGGCCAAGCCAGTGTATAATAAATATTATAATATATATTAATATAATATGATACCTATATTTTAAGGCTGATATAGGTAGATTCTGATGATTAGCGCGGAGTTGTACTTCGTCAGGGATAATGGGGTGAGAAGGCAGGAGAATGGGGTTGAGAGGGAGAGATAGATCAGAATGGCAGAGTAGACTAGGTGGACCGAATGGCCTAATTCTGCTCCTAGAACCTATGAAGTAATACCAATACTAGTACCACAATAGTTACAGCCCCTGAACTGAAATGTTTGTGTTTCTGTCACCAACAGGATTGATTTACCACCATCGCATAAACCGCCACCTCCTGAGAAGAAGACTGAGATGAAAACTCACCTGACTCCCGATGATATCCATAAAGTTCCAGGTAACGGGGCATGAAGGTGCTGGCTAGCTCATCACGACCTCTATTGAGCACAGTTGCCATCGGCATGTGGGCAAATGGGGGGGCAGGGACTGGCATGCGCCAGAATGACAGGGGTTGTTGTGTGGGTCACTCAGAGGAGCAATAGCTTTCTTGGTGGGTGGTTTTAATCAAAGTCAGTCAAAAGAGTTTATGTCATGTGTCCGTGACTGGACAATGCCGAAACAATCTTACTTTGCTTCAGCACCCAGACCAATAGTAATAAGCCGGATTGATACAGAACAGATCCATTGTGTCCCACCCCCACATCTTCATCCCATTATAATACGTAAATACACACATGATTAAATAAATTGAATCAACGTGCCCCAAAAAATGCAAAAATAAACAGATAAAGGTATCCCGGTATTCTTGTTTCAGAGTTTTGTCCGAGCCAGGTTTTAATAGCCTGATGGCTGTGGGGAAGTAGCTATTCCTGAACCTGGACGTTGCAGTCTTCAGGCTCCTGTACCTTCTACCTGAAGGTAGCGGGGAGATGAGTGTGTGGCCAGGATGGTGTGGGTCCTTGATGATGCTGCCAGCCTTTTTGAGGCAGCGACTGCGATAGATCCCCTGGATGGGCGGGACGGGAGGTCAGAGCCGATGATGGACTGGGCAGTGTTTACTTCAGTGGGTTATTGTGCAATCTCGACTAAAGGACCACATCACCGACGCAGCTGTAGGACTGGGCCAGACCCCCCCTAACACCCCCCCCCCCCCCCACGGCAGGGGGGAGTCTTTGTGTGAAGGGACGCCAGACGCCACGCTCTAGGGAGGAAACCAGCCCTTCGATAAGACGCAGATTTATAGGCCTGTCCCCCTTGCCGATTTTGCTTAGGCAACTTCCGTCGACTGTCACAGTCGTAGCAGGTCGCCGAAGAACCGGCGACAACCTACGACAGCGCCCACGTCAGGAGAAGTCCAGCTACGCTCATTGACGCCCCTCCGCTATATATCACCCTACCCCCCCCCCACCCCCCCACCACCCACCCCCCCCCCCCCCCCCCCTCCCCCCCCCCCCCCCCCCCCCCCCCCCCCCCCCCCCCCCCCACCCCCCCTCGGTCCTGAAAAATGTTGTTGAAGCTTGCGGCGATCAGAAAGACGCTATGAATTTTTTCGCGACTCAGGAGACTACTCCCGGTGACCACCGGCGAACATGCGGCGACAAACTAGTTGCCTAACAAATCGCCTAAGTGGGACAGGCCCATTATTCCAATGAGATTGTAGATGAGGGGATGGACAAAAGTGTTGGAGAAACTCAGCGGGTGAGGCAGCATCTATGGAGCGAAGGTGTAGGCGATATTTCGGCTCGAGACCCGGAAAGCATCTATGGAGCGAAGGAATAGGTGACGTTTCAGGTCGAGACCCTTCCGGGTCTCGACCCGAAACGTCACCTATTCCTTCGCTCCATAGATGCTGCCTCACCCGCTGAGTTTCTCCAGCACTTTAGTCTCCCTTCGATTTTTCAAGCATCTGGAGTTCCTTCTTAAACATTGTAGAAGAGGGGCATCATTTTTCCAGACATGACCTACCTGGAGCCGGTTCGGGGGAAGATGTTCAAAATGAGACGGGGGGTCCTGGGCATATGGCAGAAAGTGTTTTTTTTTTTTTCCATTGGTGCTTGATGGGAGGAGAGCGAGAGGCCACTGTTCGGGGGGGGGGGGTAAAAAAAAAAAAGTGGGCAAGAACACAAGTGCCATTAGTGGGATTTTGATGCAAGACAGACCTGCTGTTGTGTCTCTCCATGCGCCCATCCCCCCTCCCCACCCCCCCCCCCCCCCGCCCCCACCGCCCCACACCCCCACAACCCCCCCTCAATCTCACCAGCTATAAGGAGAAAGGGGCTTTGGCACATCCGAGTCGGGGGAGGAGACTTACGTGGGAGAGTCCCGACACGCCCGGGCTGTCACCAAAGAAAAAAACCGCCACTTCTTTCTCTGATACTCCACCACTGACACTCCCACTTCCTGTGGGCAGCAGTTCCAGTTTAGTTCATCGTCTCGTGTACCGAGGTACAGTGAAAAGCTTTTGTTGCGTGCTATCCCGACAGCGGCAAGGCAACGCACGATTACAGTGTATAGGTACATGATGAGGGAATAACGCTTAGTGCAAGGTTAAACCTTGCTCAGACATAGCTTTCATTTTGATGCCAGTCCGGTTTAGTTTCGAGATACAGCGCGGAAGCAGGCCCTTCGGCCCATCGAGGCCGCACCGACCAGCACAACCTAGGGACAACCCTGTACACTGGTACATACACACGAGGGACAAATTACAAGCCAGGTAACGTACAAATAATAATCATAATAATAATAAATACTTTATTAATCCCCTCATTCAGGGGAAATTCAGATGTCCTTGCAGCACACTAATAAAAATACAACGTAGCATTAAAGCAGAAGTTTAACATTAAAATATAAAAACATCCCCCTGACAACGGTTCCCACTGTAGGGGAAGGCACACAGTCCAGACCCATCCCCATCTCCACGTCCTCCCATAGTCGGGCCTATTGAGGCCTCTGCACGTGGCGGGAGGAACCCGGAGCACCCGGAGAAAACCCACGCAGGCCAGGGGGAGAACGTACAACAGACGGCACCGGTAGTCAGGATCAAGCTGGGGCCTCTGGTGCCACGAGGCAGCAACTCCACCGCTGCGCCACCGTGCTGCCCAGAGGGTAGATGTGACTATGCTCTCTGCGCATGTCGCCACCACTATCGCATTACAGGCTGCATTACTCCAGAGGACTCGCTCACCAGCCTCCCGTAAATATTTAATAAACCAGTGTTTTCTGGTTTGTAAGATGAGGCAGAAGATTTCTGGACTTGCGTCTGCTGTGTCAGCTCTATCTCAGTGTGTTGTCTCTCGCGTGTTGGGGCTGTCACCAGGCCTGGAGTACACGGGCAGAACATTCCTTATTGATTAAACAGCAAGGCCGGTACAACAAGGTGTCAAAGCCATTCCACCACCCAGATCTGATTCTAAATGGTGCACATATCTGCTTACACACCAGACTATCACCTTGTTATGTGTGAATAAACTGTTACCATGCACCCACTCCAGCAGCGATGAATTAGCGCAATCAGCCGAAAAAAGGCCAGTCATGGCAATCAGAAAACTCTCGGCAATTCTGAACCTTATAGACATTAGACAATAGGTGCAGGAGTAGGCCATTCGGCCCTTCGAGCCAGCACCGCCATTCAACGTGATCATGGCTGATCATCCCCAATCAGTACCCCGTTCCTGCCTTCTCCCCATATCCCCTGACTCCACTATCTTTAAGAGCCCTATCTAGCTCTCTCTTGAAAAGCATCCAGAGAACCTGCCTCCGCCGCCCTCTGAGACAGAGAATTCCACAGACTCACCACTCTCTGTGAGAAAAAGTGTTTCTCGTCTCCGTTTCTAAATGGCTTACTCCTTTATTCTTAAACTGTGGCCCCCTGAGTTCTGGACTCCCCACCTCCCCCAACATCGGGAACATGTTTCCTGCCTCTCTAGCGGGTCCAAAACCCTTGAACCAACCTTATCTCCTCCCCCACTCAGCTAAAAGTGCGGACGTTTGAATGATCATAGGCGCCACAGTTGCCATGATGGTTGACGCCTCTCTGGAGTAAGTAGAGAGCCACTGCAAAAGGGGGGCACAGTTTCAGTTTAGAGACACAGCCCACTGAGACCATGCCCCCCTAGCAGCAAGTGATCACCCATACACTGTCTTACACTGTTTCCCTTAGGGGAAATTATACCAAGCCAATTAACCTACAAACCTTCACGCCTTTGGGATGAGGGAGGAAACCGGAGCACTTGGAGAAAACCCACACAGTCACGGGGAGAAGTTACAAACTCAGAACAGTCAGCATCTGTAGTCGAGATCTAACTCCCTGGTGGAATAAAACTGGGTGAAGAAAAGGTCTTACCCTCCACTACCTGCAACCTCCGGCAACCAACTAGCATCGCAACCGGCTTCGACTAAAAAATTACCGATTTTTAAAACGGCAACCTATTTTAGTCGTGGCCGGTTTTGAATTTTTTTAAATAATCGCCGGAACATAGAAGAAGTGGAAACCACTTTCGACCATTAGGGAGACTGACAAAAACCTCCGGGAACCTCCGGGAACCGCACGGAAACCTTGGGTGGAGCGCAAAGTCTCCAGAGGTTTCCGTTCAGGTTTCCCAAGTGGGACAGGGGCAGAACTGAGCTGCTCCCACGACCAGGCCTCGCTCGCTCAAAACCCTCTAAACCTTCCGGGCAGCACGGTGGGAAAGCGGTAGAGTTGCTGCCTTACAGCTCCAGAGATTGAGGATCGATCCTGACTACGGGTGCTGACTGTACGGAGTTTGTACGTTCTCCCTGTGACCGCGTGGGTTTTCCCCGGGTGCTCTGGTTTCCTCCCACACTCCAAAGACGTGTGGGTTTGTAGATGAATCGGCTTTGGTAAAGATCGTAAACCGTGTCTCACGTGTAGGCTAGTGCTAGCGTGCAGGGATTGCAGGTGGGTGCGGACTTTGTGGGCCGAAGGGCCTAGTTTCCCCACCATATCTCGAACCTAAACAAAACTTTCTTATCCATGTACGCGTTTAAAGTTACTTTTAAATGTGGCAACGATACCAGGTGTCTGTCAAATGTCCCAATTGCAATTCTGTGAATCTAAAGGGCCCGTCCCACTTCCGTATCCTTGGCACGCAAATTACGCGACCTCGTCGTTGCGTTGGGGCACACATTCCTTCTCATCGTGTGGCGAGAGAAGGAATGGGTGACGTTTCGGGTCGAGACCCTTCTTACAGACTGAAGACGGGTCTCGACACCCATTGCTACTCTCCAGAGATGCTGCCGGTTCCCGCTGAGTTACCCCAGCATTTTGTGTCCATCTTCAAATGACCGTCGCGGCTAAACGCGTGCCAAATGACACGCAAGTGGGACAGGCCCTTAAGAACGCGGCAGTCTCGCGATACTCTGCTGGAATGTCAGGCTGGATTCTTCTGCTCAGTGGCATTTGAGCCCGGGATCTCAGCGGAAGGTGCTATTGCCGAGCCCCAGCCAACCTCATTGATCCAAGTGGCTGATCTGAATGGATCTGGCCAACCCTTCAGCGCTGGCAGCTGGCAGCGTGGCCCCCTCAGCTGTGGCCGCTGGCTTTGCCCGCCATCCCCTGATGCCTACAGCAGCAGCCTGATCCAGCATCCTCTCTCCCGCAGCTCAATCCGCTCCTCTCAGCCCCTCTGATCACTGCAGGGCGCTGACTTCCCGCTGGCTGCTTCCCAGCTGGAGCTCGATGAGCACAAAAAGGAAGACTGCTAATACCCCGCAATAAAATAGCAAATTATATCGTGGTGACGGACATCTCTTCAACTGGCAAGCATTACAGTTTGCAAAATAAACTATCAGCCTGCAGAATATCTCCACTCGTACTGAATGCAATCATTGCAAGATGAAAGGAATGTTTCCGTCAGGAAGATATTTTCCTCTGGAGGCTTCCACGCACTTCCTTATCCCTTTTCTAAGGTACAACCTACGTATCAAATCCAGATTTAGAAAAAGATGAGGTGTTTTATCCATTCACCTTTCTGTGCGATCAATATTTTACTCACACAGTTCCCTTGATCCATCCCTGTGGTATTAAGTGAATGCAGGATCTGCAGATGCTGGTTTACACCAAAGGTAGACACGAAATGCTGGAGTAACTCAGCGGGACAGGCAGCATCTCTGGAGAGAAGGGATGGGTGGCGTTTCAGGTCGAGACCCTTCTTCAGGTTCCCTTCTCCATCCCTCCCCCTTCCCAGTTCTCCGACCAGTCTGACTTTCTCCCACTCCGTTTCACCTTCTCGCAGCTATCAATGGTCTATTCCTTGATCCCCATCCCCTTTGTCCTGGTTTCACACCTTAAATTTCCTTATCTCCCTCACCCCTGACGTTCTCAGTCTGAAGAAGGGTCTCGACCCGAGACATCGGCCATTCCTTCTCCCCAGAGGTGCTGCCTGACCTGCTGAGTTACTCCAGCATCTTGCATCGCTCTTTCCTGTGCTATTAACCTTATAACCATGTAACAATGACGGCACGGAAACAGGCCATCTCGGCCCTTCTAGTCCGTGCCGAACACTTACTCTCACCTAGTCCCATCTCCCTGCACTCAGACCATAACCCTCCATTCCTTTCCCGTCCATATACCTATCCAATTTATTTTTAAATGATAAAATCGAACCTGCCTCCGCCACTTCCACTGGAAGCTCATTCCACACAGCTACCACTCTCTGAGTGAAGAAGTTCCCCCTCATGTTACCCCTAAACCTCTGTCCCGTAATTCTCAAATCGTGTCCTCTTGTTTGAATCTTCCCTCCTCCCAATGGAAAAAGCTTATCCACGTCAACTCTGTCTATCCCTCTCATCATTTTAAAGACCTCAATCAAGTCCCCCCTTAACCTTCTGCACTCCAAAGAATAAAGACCTATCTTGTTCAACCTTTCTCTGTAACTTAGTTGCTGAAACCCAGGCAACATTCTAGTAAATCTCCTCTGTACTCTCTCTATTTTGTTGACATATTAGCCTCACCCTTGAATCATACAAGTACAAAGGAATTGAATGCACAGAGCAGCCCCTGGGGTACGCTCTCCCTGGGGTACGCTCTCCCTGGGGTACGCTCTCCCTGGGGTACGCTCTCCCTGGGGTACGCTCTCCCTGGGGTATTTTCATGCCTCATCAGGTCCTGGGTCCAGCACCACATAATGCTCCAATCTATCTGTCTTGAATATATTCAGTGATTCAGCCTCCACAGCTTAGCGAGGTAGAGAATTCCACAGACTCACAACCTTCAGTGAGAAATTCCTCTGCATTTCTATTTTAAACAGGCAACTCCTCCTTCTGTATCTACAATAGGTAACGGCAGGGTGGCGCAGTGGTAGATTTGCAACCTTATAGCAATAGGGAAGCAGGTTCAATCCTGACTGCGGGTGCTGTCTGTACGGAGTTTGTACGTTCTCCCCATGACCTGCGTGGGTTTTCTCCGAGATCTTTGGTTTCCTCCCACACTCCAAAGACGTGCAGGTTTGTGGGTCAATTGGCTTGGTAAAATTGTCACTTCTCCTTGGTGTGCGTAGGATAGTGGGGATCGGTGGTCGGTGCGGACTCTGTGGGCCGAAGGGCCCGTTTCCACGCTGAATCTCTAAACTGAACTATTAGCCCTGTCCCACGGTGCAAGTTCATTCCAAGCGCTCTCCCGAGTTTAAAAAAAATCAAACTCGTGCTAAGCACGGAGAATGAACGTAGCGGGTACGTCGGAGCTCGGGGACGTCTCTTAGCGCTAACGGCAGGTACTCGGGAAGACTCGCTAATGGCAGGTAAGCACGGGAAGGACTCGTGAAGATTTTTCAACATTTTGAAAAATGTCCACGAGAGCCCCGAGTACCGACGAGCGGCCATTACCGTAAATCTCCGAGTTCGAATCAGGGCAAACTCGGGAGAGAGAGCTCTTGGGATGAACTCGTACTGTGGTACAGGGGTTTAAACAAGAGTGGGTTCCGGTGTTTCAGGTGTGGGTTTAGCCTCCCTCAGTATCTGACGGGCTAGAGGGAGTCACCAACGGGACTGACTCTGCCAGGTTTAGGCAAAATATTTCCCTTCCCCATCAGGGAAATTGATTTTCTCCAGAAGAGTTGTAAGTGAAGAAGCAAGATCCATTCGAACAAGCGGCTCTTTCAGTTGCTGTCTGTGCGTCTCAAATGCAAAGCCTGACAAGGACAAACGATCTATTTTGCTGAATAAAATGACTTGTTACTTTTCTGTAAAGCGTGTAGTTGCAAATCAGAGCCATCTATCAGTGAGCTTCCCCCATCCCAGGGTGGCACGGTGGCGCGGCGAGTCGCTGCCTCACAGCGCCAGAGACCCGGGTTCGATCCCGACTACGGGCGCTGTCTGTACAGAGTTTGTACGTTCTCCCCGTGACCTGCGTGGGTTTTCTCTGGGATCTCCAGTTTCCTCCCGCACTCCAAAGACGGGCAGGTTTGTAGGTTAAATGGCTTCAGTAAAATTGTAAATTGTCCCTGGTGTGTGTAGGACAGTGTTAGTGTGCGGGGATCGCTGGTCGGCGCAGGCTCGGTGGGCCGAAGGGCCTGTTTCCGCGTTGTATCTCTATCACAGTGCACCTCATAGAGTCACACAGCGTGGAAACAAGCCCTACGGCCCAACTTGCCCACACCGACCAACATGTCCCACCTGCCTGCGTTCGGCCCACATCCCCCTAGACCTACACTCTCCATGTACCTGTTCTAAATGTTTTTTATACTGTGACAGTTCAGGGAAAGCAGCAGCTTCAGAGTAACACGGGGCTGCTACATCCAGTGAGGCCAAGTCAAGAACGGGCTTGATCTCCTTCATCGCTGCTTTCATTCACGATTCTTGTCAGGGTTAGACCTCACAATTCATAAGGTCATACGTGATAGGAGCAGAATTAGGCCCTTTGGCCCATCAAGTCTACTCCACCATTCAATCATGGCTGATCTATCTCTCCCTCTCAACCCCACTCTCCTGCCTTCTCCCCACAACCTCTGACACATGTACTAGTCAAGAATCTGCCAATCTCCGCCTTAAAAATATCCATTGACTTGGCAAAGAATTCCACAGATTCACCACCCTCTGACTAAATATATTCTTCCTCATCTCCTTTCTAAAGGTACGTCCTTTAATTCTGAGGCTATGACCTCTGGTCCTAGACTCTCCTGCTAGTGGACACATCCTCTCCACATCCACTCTATCCAGGCCTTTCACTATTCTGTAAGTTTCAATGAGGTCCCCCCCCTCATCCTTCTAAACTCCAGCGAGTACAGGCCCAGTGCCGTCAAACGCTCATCGTACATTGACCCACTCACTCCTGGGATCTCGTAGAGACTCTGAACATTGTCTGACTGTTGCATAGGAAAGAACTGCAGATACAACTCTCTGGGTAAAAAAGCTTTTTTCTCACCTCAGTCTTAAATGACCTCCCCTTTATTCTGAAGAAGGGTCTCGATCCGAAACGTCGCCTATCTCCTTCGCTCCTTAGATGCTGCTGCACCCGCTGAGTTTCTCCAGCCTTTTGTGTACCCTCGATTCTCCAGCATCTGCAGTTCCTTCTTTAACACTACAATTGAAGCAAATTGCTATTAAGCATCTTATTGAAAATAGAGCTGGGGAGAGAATAGCTGCTGATTAGATATATTGGCCTGAAATCAGTGCTTCAATCACTTGGGGCCAGACCACAATTATCACAATTGAAACAAAGGTTCTTCCTCTTCTGCCCCAGAGGTTAAATGGTCGCTGAATGTCAGAAACGTACAACGCTTTGCGAAGATATTCCTCACGGTGCTCCATGATCTCAACAAGTCCTCTCGTCACACCGCAAAAAAAAAACCCTTCACTAATCTAGCTACTCAGACACGGATGCCTCGGAATTTGCATAAGGTGCTTCAAAATCTGCCACCGCACCATATTGAGGAGGAGAAAATGAGAGAGATTAACTGGTGATCGTGGAACGTGGCTGAGCAGAGAACGTTGCAAGTTGCCTCCTCCCTAAGTACTGTTCCGTCAGTTGCCTTGGGTCTCACTGTAACCGTCAGAGTGGGAGTGGGATGAATAATCAAAAAAGGCCGGCAGCAGAATGCTCAGGATCACCCTTGCAGACAATAGACAATAGGAGCAGGAGGAGGCCATTCGGCCCTTCGAGCCAGCACCGCCATTCAATGTGATCATGGCTGATCATCCCCAATCAGTACCCCCGTTCCTGCCTTCTCCCCATATCCCCTGACTCCGCTATTTTTAAGAGCCCTATCTAGCTCTCTCTTGAAAGCATCCAGAGAACCCGCCTCCACAGCCAATCTGAGGCAGAGAATTCCACAGACTCACCACTCTCTGTGAGAAAAAGTGTTTCCTCGTCTCCGTTCTAAATGGCTTGCTCCTTATTCTTAAACTGTGGCCCCTGGTTCTGGACTCCCCCAACATCGGGAACATGTTTCCTGCCTCCAGCGTGTCCAAACCCTTAACAATTTGATATGTTTCAATAAGTTCCCCTCTCATCTTTCTAAACTCCAGAGTGTACAAGCCCAGCTGCTCCATCCTCCCAGCATATGACAGTCCCGCCATCCCGGGAATTAACCTTGTAAACCTACGCTGCACTCCCTCAAAAGCAAGAATAGGTGTTTCACTAAGCAGTCACAGAGTCATACAGTGTGGAAAGAGGCCATTCAACCCATCTTGCTATGTTGGCAAACATGTCCCACCTGCCTGCGTTTGGCCCGAATCCCTCTAAGCCTGTCCTGTCCATGTGCATTGACTCTGTTGCCTTCTCTGACTTGGCGAATCCAAATACTTTTAATTGTTGTAATCAGTGTGTAGTTTAGTTTGGTTTAGTTTAGTTTCGAGATACAGCGTGGAAACAGGCCCTTCGACCTGCCGCCCAGCGATCACCCATACACTAGTTCTAAGGACAATTTACAGAGGCCAATTAACCTACAAATCTGCACGTCTTTCGAGTTTGGGTGGAAACCAGAGCTCCTGCTGAAAACCCACACAGGTCATGGGGAGAACGTGCAAACTCCGTACAGACAGCACCCATGGTCGGGATTGAACCCGGGCCTCTGGCGCAGTCGGGCAGCAACTCCACCGCTGCGCCACCGTGCCTTGAGCTGGCTTTGAGGGACAGTTTGCACAACTTTCTTACTGGAGATGAGCGGGCAATTGTTTTTACACAGAGTAGTGGGGACCAGGATCGAGCTGCCAGGGATGGTGGTGGAGGCCGGTCCGGTAGTGGCGTTTAAGTGACTTGCAGATGGGCAGATGGACGTGCAGGGAATAGAGGGATAAGTGTCAGGCAGGAGAAGTCAGTTTAACTTGGCACTAAGGGCCGAAGGCCTGTTCCTGTGCTGTACGCCTCCATGTTCTATGTAAGAGGCAATGAGTTTGTCCCACCACAAAACACAAATCCCCATGGACTGCTGTGCCAAGCCCCTGTTACATTGAGGAAGTGACAAGCTCACAGGAGGCACTTTATACCTGGCCTCAATCTTACTCTCGGTACCAGAAAATAACCGCTGGCATTTTGATTTAATACCCGAAACACTGGGCGTCAGGTGATTGTAGAATAACTGAATGTCAGTTTGGTGCCAAAATAACTGGTGGCTGTTATGGCCTACGAATATTCACACGTTGAAGCAAGAACAAGCTGCTGCCGGGGCTCAGTGGGTCAGGCAGCATCCGATGCTGCTCAGCCTGCTGAGTTCCTCCAGCAATTAGTATATCTGCTCCAGATCCTCGTATCTGCAGGCTCTCTTGTGTAATCGCCTACTGGTGTAGCATTTAAATTATCAGGTTTATTAGAGACACAGCAAGGAAATCAGCCCTCCGAGCCCGCTCACGTTAACCCTATCGTACACGCACTCGGGAACAGTTGCAAAGACACCAAAGCCAAATTAACCTGCGAGCCTTTACGTCTTTGGAGCGCGGGAGGAAACCAGAGCTCCCCGGAGAAAACCCGCGCGGGTCACGGGGAGAACGTACAAACTCCGTACAGGCAGCAATAGACAATGGACACTAGACAATAGACAATAGGTGCAGGAGTAGGCCATTCGGCCCTTCGAGCCAGCACCGCCATTCAATGTGATCATGGCTGATCATCCTCAATCAGTACCCCGTTCCTGCCTTCTCCCCATATCCCCTGGCTCCGCTATTTCTAAGAGCCCTATGTCAGCACCCGTGGTCAGGATCGAACCTGGGTCCCTGGCGCTGTGAGGCAGCGACATCTACCACTGAGCCACCTTGCCGCCCTTGAGAATTCCTGAGGAGGACTGTGACAACTGGATTCAGTTGTAGGTTAGTAAATAATCGGGAACGGCTGAAGTTGCATTTTAAAACACAATGGGAAATATTATGGTGATAGGTTAACTAAACCCTGCTATGAGAGTGCTAAAAATAATGACTGGAGCACTGCTTTAGCTCTGTAATGATGTGATCCTGTAATAATTATAAAGTCAGAGTGTTATTTATTTTTGTTCAAGATGTGAGTGGAACTGGGGACATTTCCTTTTATTATCTCACCCTGTGGGAGTTAACTGGCAAATATATACTTTTGGCGAAAGCAGTTAAGAACAGCCTGCTCCCTTCCTGGAAGGATAGTTGGATATTTATGATGAACCAGTGCCTTCCATAGCATCATTGAACACTGCAGCATGCCCTTCGGCCCATCATGTCCGTGCTAACCATCAAGGTCGTGTCTCCTGCTCAGTTTCGCCATCTGCTGTTACCAACCGACACATCCAGCTTGCTGTTAATTTAGACGCTTAGAGACACAGAGTGGAAACAGGCCCTTCGGCCCACCGAGTCCGCACTGACCCGCGATCCCCGCACACTAACACACTCCTACACACACTTAAGGACAATTCACAATTTTGCCTTGCCAATTAAACCTTCAAACCTTTGTTTGTGTGGGAGGAAACCGGGGCACCCGGGGAAACCCACGCGGTCACATGGAGAACGTACAAACTCTGTACAGACAGCAGTCGCGTTGCTGCCTCACAGCGCCAGAGACCCGGGTTCAATCCTGACTGCGGGTGCTGTCTGTGCGGAGTTTGTGCGTTCTCCCCGTGACCACGTGGGTTTTCCCCAGGTGCTCCGGTTTCCTCCCACACTCCAAAGACGTATGTAGAGATTTGTAGGTTAATTTGGCTTCGGTAAAAATTGTAAATTGTCCCCGGTGGGTGATTATAGATAGTGTACGGGGATCACTGGTCGGCTTGTACTCAGAGGGTTGAGGGCCCTGTTTCCACGCTGTATCTCGAAACTAAAACTACTGTAATAGACACAGATGGAGTTCTATTAGAAGAATAGAATAGCATGCCTTTTATTGTCATTCAAACAGCTTGATTTTGAACGAAATTGCATTTTCTACAGTCTTACATTACAAAAAACCCCAAGACCCACACTTAACACAGTTTACACACTCATCCATCACAGTGAATCTCCAACACCTCCTCACTGTGTTGGAAGGCAAAAGTCTCATCTCTTCCCTTTGATCTTCTCCTGCGTCCAACTGCAGCAATTGTACCGGATTGTCACTGAATACTCTAACTTAGATTCAGTGACAAATCAACATTTGTAATGGTGTACCGCATGTTGTTTTGTAGACGGTGATGAGACAGCAGATGAGACAGCCTTTAGATCTACTCCTGGGTGAGAACGCATTGTTCAGAAGGTCATTATACTTATTGATTAAAGAAGATGATTAATTCCTGGGTTATGCTCAGATTCTCAAGAATATTAGAATGCAAATTACCCCACAGGTAACCAAGGGCATCCTTTTAATATCGGAAGATCTATTTTTGATGTAGGTGATTGGGATTTTTTTAATTTTTTGACTTTTAACAATGACTACAACCAGCTTTGCTCCCACCTCGGTATACGTGACAATAAACTAAACCGCACTCTCAGTCCTTGCTGACCTATATTTTGCCCGAAGTGTTGAAATCTACAAGTTCCCTGGCGTTATTTAATGCCTTCTGGTACATTCACAACTCCCCACCTATTCATCCTTCCCCCAGCCCACACTCTTTGCCAACTTCTGCCTTCTTCCGACCTTGGGTTTTTTGCAGCATTCCCCTTCTTTCCCACATTAAGGGCCAGTGGGATTTTCTAGAGAGGCAGGAATCACAGAGGTGGGGGCAGTGAGAGAGGATGTTGCAGAATTCTATTCTACATTTTCTTTGATCTGCATCCCCTTTGATTTCCTGTTTTCACACCTTACCCTTCCATATCTCTGCATCTCCCTCTCCCCTGACTCACAGTCTGAAGAAGGGTCTCGACCCAAAACGTCACCTATTCCTTCTCTCCGGAGATGCTGCCTGACCCGCTGAGTTACTCCAGCACTTTGTGTCATCAGTTCTCTGAAGACTTGTATCACCATCGCCAATATTGCGATCACCTTTTTTGACGATATCCTTTGATTAAATTGCTTTTTGTTAAATACTTTACATCTTGCTATGTTTTCGATTACAGTTTGTTACCTATAAATGCAAGATGCCTTTGTACAATTGCAGACATTAAGGGCCAGTGGGATTTTCTCAGCTAAAGGAGATGGCATCAGAAGTGAACAAGGGTCTCTTTCTCATTCACAAACACACACATACACACCACATACACATGAAACGATGCATAGGTGGACCGCCAGGCAATGCAGCAGCAGAACACTCTCAACACAGCATGCCTGTACAGTCTGAAGACGGGTCTCGACCCAAAACATCACCCATTCCTTCTCTCCAGACATGTACCCGTCCCGCTGAGTTACTCCAGCTTTCTGTGTCTATGCCTGTGCAAAAGGCAACTCGTAATAAACTTTGTGTATGCACACGCTCAAAGCACACACGCAAGAATGTGTATATGCATGACCACTGATTAGTTATCAGGTATAACTTGTTGCCCTATTTCTGTTTTTAGGTTACAGGAGCAGAGTTAGGCTCTTTGCCCCATTCAATCATGGACAGTCTATCTTTCCCTCTCAAACCCATCCTCCCATCTTCTCCCCATAAGTAAGTTTATTGGCCAAGTATTCACATACAAGGAATTTGCCGTGGTGCTCCGCCCACAAGTAACAACAATGACAGTTACGAATGATTCAGAAAACACTAAATATTAATAATAATAAAACATTAATGATAAAACACCATTGATCAAGCATGTGAACCAACAAAATACCAGATTGTCAAAGGGAGGCTGCAGATTTTTGGCTGTTGAGTAGAGCAACTACTCGTGGATAGAAACTGTTTCTATGTCTGGCTGTGGCAGCTTTGACACCATCACTAATCACCAACCTGTTAATCTCTGCATTAAAAATACCCAATGACGTGGCTTCCACAGCTGTCTGTGACAATGAACTCCACAGATTCACCACCCTCTGGCTAATGAAATTCTTCCTCATCTCCTTTCTAAATGCACGTTCCTATACGCTGAGGCTGTGACCTACGGTTGTCTTGCATTCCTAAGCCATGGACTGGTGTTGGTGGAAGATGTGTTCCGTTTCCCCGCTCTTTGATGTGGCTTTCGTTTGTGCTCATTTAATTTGCTGGTTTGGATTCCTAATGAAAGTTGCTGCAACCACATGGGAGACATCTTAATGAGAACGTACTGGACCAAGGGACATGTAGATTAATGCTGCCTGCAAGGATCTGCCTTGCCTCATTGTTCAGATCCTTGTTAAACCATCCTTCTCCCCTGTGGCAAGCACCAACAGCTAAACACTGCTCACTGCCACGGAAGGCTCTCACCCCTCTGCACCAGCACCTCCCCACACACAACCTCCATCCTGATCGAACCTTGTCTGGACACACGGAGCCTGAGAACAGCCGTGGGAGATCGCATCAGAGACAGAGAGGTGGGGATGATGGGGACTGTTTCTGCCACAGGGAAGCTCCAAAAATCCACAGAGATCAAATATAACCACCCGTGCATCAAGAGTGTGAGGTAGAACCATATCAATGCAATAGTTTCACACGCACGCACATGCACACGCACAAACACGGGTGCACATACACACACACGCAGGTGTACACACACACACACATACACACACACATAGGTGTACACACACATACACACACGCAGGTGTACACACACACATACACACACACGCAGGTGTACACACACACATACACACACATGCAGGTGTACACACACACGTGTACATACACACACGTATGTATACACACACGCGGGTGTACACACATACACATACACACACGTGCACTTACACACACGCGCAGGTGTACACATACCAACACACGTGTACACACGCAGGTGTACACACACACGCGCACACACACACACGTGTGTACTTACACACACACACGTGTACATATACACACACAGGTGTACACACATGCAGCTGTACACACACACACGTGTACATACACACACGTATGTATATACACACACAGGTGTGTACACAAGCAGGCACACGTGTACATACACACACGCGCAGGTGTACACCTGCTCACGTCCACATTGGCTGTCACATAACCCGCGCACTTACACCGCACACACACTGACCCCCCCCACCCATACCTCGCCCACAATCGCTCAGCTGATCCTTACACACACACACACACACACATACACACCCTCAGCCATATTATCACTGCACCCCGAGTGCAAATGCACACGTATGCGTTAACACGCATCCATCACGCATGATACACTCATGACCAATGGGAAAAGATCACATGCAAGGGCCCCGTCCTACACATGCAGGAAGGAACTGCAGAAATTGGTTTCTCTAACTTCAAGCAACCTTTGCTTTCCCTCTCCCTCCATCCCTCCCCCACCCCGGTTCTCCGACTAGTGTCGCTGTCGTTCTGATTAATCTCCCCTCAGCCCGCAATGATCCATTCTCCGTTTCCTTGTCATCGTCTGCTTTGATCTGTCATTTTCACATCTTTCCCTTGTGTCTCCCTCTCCCCGAGTCTGGAAGAAGGGTCTCGATCCGGAAACGTCACCCGTTCCTTCTCTCCAGAGACGCTGCGTGTCCCGCTGAGTTACTCTGGCGTTTTTGCGTCTGTCCCGGTCCCGTGCATTAGGTCAGTGCAGGGACTGCGTGCCATCGTGTGTGCATGCTGGCTTCATGACAGTGAGGAGATGCCCCAGTCACAGGCTGCAGTAGGCTCTCTCACTCTCTCTCTCTCTCTCTCTCTCTCTTTCCCGCTCCCTAACATGGCGCTCATTATCTGCAGGTGGTACATGTGGACAGCACTAAGGAGGAGGAGGATGTTCAGAAGATGCCTCTGCAGACCCAGTATTACGACATGGCTGCTCCAGAACCATCACCCTACTCAGAGAAATCGGTGAGACCCCCCCCCCCCCCACCGCTCACTAACATCAATCATCTTCCATTTCCCAGCCCCCCCCCCCAACAGGTTGGGTTTGACTCATAAGGTCATAAGCGATAGGAGCAGAATTAGGCCATTCGGCCCATCAAGTCTACTCCGCCATTCAATCATGGCTGATCTATCTCTCCCTCCTAACCCCATTCTCCTGCCTTCTCCCCATAGCCATTGACACCCGCACTACTCAACAATCTATCTGTCTCTGCCACAAAAATATCCATAGGCTTGGCTTTCACAGCCTTCTGTGGCAAAATATTCCACAGATTCACCACCCTCTGACTAATGCAATTCCTCCTCTCCTTCCTAAAGGAAACTAAAGGGCTTCTCCCACACACACGATTTTTTCGGCCACCTGCTGCAGCTATGACGGGTGCCGGCAAGTCACCAAAACAATTTGCGTAAGTGGGACAGGCCCTTAAGGATTCCTTCATCCTAAAGAATTAAAAATCCTTCATTGGAAATGTAGCCACATTACTTCAGTGTCCTCCAGGAATGAGTTGTAAAAGTCCATTCGGCCCATTGAGTCAGTGCCATCTATTTGGTTGGGTTATTGAGCTGGATTCGATCCCCTCTGCTCTCTTACCCACACCCCCACAAACATTTTAACTTCATGTTGATCCAACGTCTTTTTTTCACCGTCTTTTCAGACAGCGTAACTCAGCATGAGAGAACATTTCCTCATGTCAACGCTGTCTCTTTGTCCAAGTCCGCAACTCCCTGAAAGTGGCAGCACAAATAGACAATAGACCATAGGTGCAGGAGTAGAGGCCATTCGGCCCTTCAAGCCAGCACCGTCATTCAATAAGATGATGGCTGATCATCCCCAATCAGTACCCCGTTCCTGCCTTCTCCCCATATCCCCCGACTCCGCTATCTTTAAGAGCCCTATCTAGCTCTCTCTTGAAAGCATCCAGAGAACCGGCCTCCACCGCCCTCTGAGGCAGAGAATTCCACAGACTCACCACTCTCTGTGAGAAAAAGTGTTTCCTCGTCTCCGTTCTAAATGGCTTACTCCTTATTCTTAAAATAGACAATAGACCATAGGTGCAGGAGTAGGCCATTCGGCCCTTCGATGTGATCATGGCTGAGTGTACAAGAAAGCAGAGAGTGTCCTTGCCGTCTTTGGTCAGGGCTTTGCGTGTGAGGGCCAAGAGGCCGCGGCAATGCTTCGCGGGGCTTTGGTTTGGCCACATCGGGCGTGGAGGCTTTGGAATGGGCGCAGAGGAGATTTACCAGCATGGTGTCTGGAGTTAGCTGCAGGGAGAGGATGTTGGGGCTTGGATTGCTTTCTCTGGAACGCCAGGGGTTGAGGGGAGACCTGATGGAGGTGTATACAATGATGAGAGGCGTAGACAGACAGAACCATTCTCCAAGAACCCTTTTTTGCTATAGTCCACCCTTCGCCACCTCCAGTTGAAATTCCATTTGGAATATTTTTTGAGGGCCACGAAACCATGAACCAAGACAGGATCGACAGTCAGAACCATGATCCCAGGGTGGAAATATCAAATGCTAGTAGGCATAGCGTGATGTAGAAGGGGCAACGTTGGAAGGAGATGTGAGGGGCACGGAAGTGGAAATGCTTTGCCATGGGTGGTGGGCGAGGCAGATATGCCAGTGGTGTGTCAGGAAGTCGGATAGGCACATGCATACGTGGGGGAGGGAGGGGGTATGGATTCTGTGCAGGCAGGTAGGACAGGGGACATTGTGGGCCAGGGGGCATGTTCCTGTTCTGTGCTGCAGTGCGTTCTGCAGGTTATGAGACCTGAACTGTCACGTACGTGCCGACTCTTCAGACACGAGCAAAGGGCTCTCTTGCGGCATTCATGATCTTCAATAGTTCGATCGTTTCTTTTCTCCACCTTTCTACCCTTCCATCCTCCCCGGCCCCCACGTGAAGTCCCACACTTAGACCACTGCTACCTCCAGAAGCCGCACGCTGCTTTATAACGGGACTGTGACGGCAATCTGTCACAATCACCTCTGCACCAGATGGCTAATAATCCTATCAATTATGTCAAGCCTGCAATTTTTCCTGCCAAACCATTTACCAGATTTATTGATACATTCATGACAAGTTGTGACTTGGTCTCATTCTCAGACAGAAGCTCATTCATTTCTGTTTCTCTTTCACTCATTCTCTCACTGTTTTGTCTTCTTGCTGTTTGCTGTTCCCCATCTCTCTCTCTCTCGCAGTTTTGCCTCTGCCTCTGCTCTACTCTTAATGACTACAGTTTCTGTCCCACCCTCTGTCCCCAATACTCAATCCCTGTCTCACTGCTTCTCTCTGCTGCCCACTTTCTTTATGCATGTCTCACTCTCACACACGCTCTCACACGCTCTCACACACTCTCACACGCTCTCACACGCTCACACACGGTCTCACACGCTCTCACACACACTCACACACACTCTCACACACACTCTCACACGGTCTCACACTCTCACACTCTCTCACACACACTCTCACACGCTCTCACACTCTCACACACACTCTCACACGCTCTCACACTCTCACACTCTCTCACACACTCTCACACGCTCTCACACACTCTCACACGCTCTCACACTCTCTCACACACTCTCTCACACTCTCTCACACACGCTCTCACACGCTCTCACACACTCACACACACTCTCACACTCTCTCACACACACTCTCACACTCTCTCACACACACTCTCACACGCTCTCACACTCTCACACACACTCTCACACGCTCTCACACGCTCTCACACGCTCTCACACGCTCTCACACGCTCTCACACACTCTCACACACTCTCACACGCTCTCACACGCTCTCTCACTCTCTCTCACACTCTCTCACACACACTCTCACACTCTCTTACTCACCCAAACTCACACCCTCTCACTCTCACATTCTCTCACACTCTGTCACACACACTCACACACACTCTCGCACACACTCACACTCTCTCTCACCCAAACTCACACACTCTCACTCTCACATTCTCTCATTCACACTCTCTCACACACACTCCCTCACACTCTCTCTCACACTCTGTCACACGCATACTCTCACACACACTCACACTCTCACACACACTCTCTCACACACACACTCTCACTCACACACACACTCACACTTTCACACTCTCATACACTCTCTCACACACTCACACTCACACACTCTCACTCTCACACACACTCACACACACACTCTCACTCACACTCACACACTCTCTCACACTCATGCTCTCTCACTCTCCCTCTCCCACCGATGCTTGATAAACCCCTTGCAGTACACAAAAGTAAGCCAGCGGTTTAGATGTGAACAAGGTCGCTCTGAAACAAACCTTCAGAACCTGAAGATGTCTTGATCCCGACCGCTAATTACTGTTCATGTGTATCTGGGTCAGGAAGTCCATGCCTTGACCTTCATGGGTCACGACTAACAAGACATTTGGAAGTTTTTTGACACAAGCTGATATTTCATTGCCTGCACCCAGCTAAGGTTCATCACAACCTCCGTTACGTCTTGCATGAGATGCATAATAATAACAACGAAAATAATGTTTTTTAAATCATTGGATGACTCTTGGAAGGCCAGCATGCGATGAATATTGGATATTTGGGAGGGAAGGACCCAGAGAGAATGTTGAAAGATGAGAATTTATAGGAGTGGGTTAGCAATTACAGGTAAGATGTTTGGGATATGGGTGTAGTTTAGTTGTAGTGATACAGCGTGGAAACAGGCCCTTCGGCCCACCGAGTCCGTGCTGACCAGCGATCCCCGCACAGTAACACTATCCTACACACACTCGGGACAATTTAACATTTTTTATACCAAGCCTATTAACCTACAAACCTGTACGTCTTTGGAGTGCGGGAGGAAACCGGAGATCTCGGAGCTCGGAGAAAACCCACGCAGGTCACGGGGAGAACGTACAAACTCCGTGCAGACAGCACCCGTAGTCGGGATCGAACCCGAGTCTCTGACGCTGTGAGGTGTGGAAATAACAAAGGCATGGATGGGGATTTAGCGGCGGCTGAATGAGGAATAGTGTGCTGTCGCTCAGTGTAAGGGAGTCGGACATGGGGAGCAACAGTGACATTACAGAAGCAAGTGATGGGCGCATTGGCTTGGGGGGGCTTCAACAGAGTCTTCCTCAACATGGGGGACATTTCAACAGCAACCATCTCTCACTTGGCTCATCCACCTTACACCATCTTTCGTTCAGTTTAATCTATTGTCACGTGTAGCGAGGTACAGTAAAACGCTCTTGTTATAGCACAGACTGGGCACTGCAGCATCGTTCCACACGCCTTAATTCTCAAAGAAATGCAGTTCCATGCATGGAGAGAGAATGAGAGGGAGAAGGAGAGAGAGAAAAGAGATAGAGAGGAGAGAGAGAGAGAGAGAGCGAGAGAGAGAAGGGGAGGAGAGAGAGGGAGAAGGGGAGGAGAGAGAGAGAAGGAGAGAGAGAGAAGAGAGAGAGAGAGAGAGAGAGAGAGGGAGAGAGAGAGAGAGAGAGAGTGAGAGGAGAGAGAGGGAGAGGGAAGAGAGAGGAGAGAGAGAGAGGGAGAGGGAAGCAAGAGAGGAAGGGAGTGAGGAGAAAGGAGAAAGGGAGAGAAAGAGAAAACAGGAGAGAATGTTACTCCAGAACTTTGTGTCTTTTTTTTACAAGAAAATAGTAGACCACTCTCCCTCTCAAATGTGCCCAACATGGCTGATGGCAACTGGCCACAAATCCTCTGTTGTGTCATTTTCCCGTAACCCTGAATTTCTTGGTCAGTCATAGAGTGGTACAGTGTGGAAACAGGCCCTTCGGCCCAACTTGCCCACACTGACCAACATGTCCCAGCTACACTAGTCCCACTTGCCTGCACTCGGCCCGTATCCCTCCAAACCTGTCCTATCCATGTACCTGTCTAACTGTTTCTTATACATTGCAATAGTCCCAGCCTCAACTGCATCCTCCGGCAGCTCGTTCCATACACCCAACGCCCTTTGTGTGAAAAAGTTACCCCTCAGATTCCTATTAAATCTTTTCCCCTTCACCTTGAACCCATGTCCTCTGGTCCTCGATTCCCCTACTCTGGGCAAGAGACTCGGTGCATCTGCTTTCTTGCAACTTTTCTAGTGTTCCACCAGCCCAGTCCACATTCACCTCAATTAAAGCATAAAGGTTCCCTCTCTCTCTCTCTCTCTCCTCCCTCTCTCACCTCTCTCCTTTTCTCTCTCTCTCCTTCTCTCTCTCTCCTCCCCATCGCAATCTGCTTAACCTCCTGCTGCTGTCAGCTGTGACTTGCATCAGGTGAGCTGGTGAAAGCAGTTCCTCTCTTGGTGCTGAAGACAGACACAAAAAGCTGGAGTACCTCAGCAGGACAGGCAGCATCTCTGGAGAGAAGGAACAGGTGACATTTCGGGCCGTAACCCTTCTCCAGACCGAGAGTCAGGGGGGAGGGAAACGAGAGATATAGAAGGTGCATAGAACGGTCTCGACCCGAAACGTCACCTATTCCTTCTCTCCATAGATGCTGCCTCACCCTCTGAGTTTCTCCAGCATTTTTGTCTACCTTTCGATTTTTCCAGCATCTGCAGTTCTTTCTTAAAAAAAAGCTGATGTTTAAATCCCCTTCCTAATTGCTTGCTGAACATCCACACTAACCTGGTTGGAACCTCCACAACAATTTGCATTTTCAGGGAATAATCTTCTGTTGACTTTTGACTGACTCTCCCCAAAGTGATGGGGTGTGTGAACGGCTACCGTTTGCGTCAGCATTTATACCGTGCGCCTCTCGTCAACTTGTCAACGTGCATCAGAGCCAACACGTTTTTGAAGGGTTGTCACTGATGCACCGTAAGTACCTCAGCTGCACGCTCCCACTTGTCAATGGGCAGGTCATCTGTCGGGTCAACGCTTTAACCCAGGACAAAACCTTCAGAGCTCAGACATGCTCAACGTTTCTCTGCAGTGTCAGAGGTCGAGGGGAGACTTGATGGAAGTGACATCTACGTATTTCTATGTTTCTACAGAAAATTAAGAGAGGCATAGACAGGGTTGATAGTCAGAACCTTTTTCCCAGGGTGGAAATGTCCGACCCAGAGGACATTTATTGCTATTGAGGGAGTGCAGCGTAGGTTAATTCCCGGGATGGCGGGACTGTCATATGCTGAGAGAATGGAGCAGCTGGGCTTGGACACTCTGGAGTTCAGAAGGAAGTGGGAATCTCATTGAAACATATAAGATTATTAAGGGTTTGGACACGCTAGAGGCAGGAAACATGTTCCCGATGTTGGAGGAGTCCAGAACCAGGGGCCACAGTTTATGAATAAGGAGTAAGCCATTTAGAACGGAGACGAGGAAACACTTTTTCTCACAGAGAGTGGCGAGTCTGTGGAATTCTCTGCCTCAGGGGGCGGTGGAGGCAGGTTCTCTGGATGCTTTCAAGAGACAGCTAGATAGGGCTCTTAAAAATAGCGGAGTCAGGGGATATGGGGAGAAGGCAGGAACGAGGTACTGATTGTGGACGATCAGCCATGATCACATTGAATGGCGGTGCTGGCTCGAAGGTCTAAATGGGCTACTCCTGCACCTATCGTCTATTGTCTATTGTCCAACACTTAGAGTGGAACATGCTGTCAGGAGTGGTGCTGGAGGCAGATACGATAGTGGTGTTTAAGAGGCTTATAGACAGGCACATGGAAGTGCAGGGAAGAGAAGGATATGGATCGCGTACAGGCAGTTTAAGTTGGCAGCATGTTTGGCGCAAACATTGTGACACTGTGTTCCATGTAAGGGGCAGCAGGTTTGTCCCATTACAAAACACAAATCCACATTGATAATCGTGCGCTGTACCAGGTTGCTTCAATGGGCCGAAGGGCCTGTTCCTGTGCTGTACCGTTCTATATTCTGACTTCACCACGACGTGTCTAAGCGTGGGGCCAGGGCAGGACAATGGAAAACCCTTTCTCTGCAGTGAGTGACAGCCTGTAAGGGCGGTGGGAATAGGGTCGACGCTAACTTCCAAAAGGGAGTTGGGTAGATGCTCCAAGACAGTTGGGGGGGGGCAGTGGAGAAATGGAAGGAGGTGAGAGTACAAAGAGTGTGTTTGCCAAATGGCCACGTTTGCTGCTTATTTAGACAAACTCAATTCATAGAAACATAAAAACACAGAAACATAGAAAATAGATGCAGGAGGAGGCCATTCGGCCCTTCGAGCCAGCACCGCCATTCATTGTGATCACGGCTGATCGTCCCCTATCAATAACCCGTGCCTGCCTTCTCCCCATATCCCTTGACTCCACCAGCCCCTAGAGCTCTATCTAACTCTCTCTTAAATCCATCCAGTGACTTGGCCTCCACTGCCCTCTGTGGCAGGGAATTCCATAAATTCACAACTCTCTGGGTGGAAAAGTTTTTTCTCACCTCAGTCTTAAATGGCCTCCCCTTTATTCTAAGACTGCGGCCCCTGGTTCTGGACTCGCCCAACATTGGGAACATTTTTCCTGCATCTAGCTTGTCCAGTCCTTTTATAATTTTATATGTTTCTATGTTGATTTGCAGGTGTTGCTCTAAACATCGTAACAAAAATATGTCGACAGGTTGACGCTCGAATGGTTATTGGGTTGGGAGCTGATCAATTATTGATGTACTTAAGTGCTCACTGGCTGCTGAAGGAGGTGTAAAACTACGTACTGTGACAGTGTTAGCAAAAAGAGAGACATCAAAATATTACATTCTTAAAGGATTTGGACAGGCTAGATGCAGGGAAAATGTTTCTGATGTTGGGGGGAGTCCAGAACCAGGGGTCATACAGTTTAAGAATAAGGGGTTGGCCATGTAGGACTGAGATGAGGATAAACCTCTTCACCCAGAGAGTTGTGAATCTGTGGAATTCTCTGCCACAGAAGGCAGTGGAGGCCAATTCACTGGATGTTTTCAAGAGAGAGTCAGATTAGCTCTTAGGGCAAACGGAATAAAGGGATATGGGGAAAAAGCAGGAACGGGATAGTGAATTTGGATGATCAGCCTTGATCATATTGAATGGCGGTGCTGGCTCGAAGGACCGAATGCACCTGTGTTTCTATGTTTCCGCGTTTCTCAGCCTTAAGTCGGGCTGTCAGTCCTGAGCACAATAAAATTAAGTCCAACATAATGACAGAAATATTAGTTATCAGCAATAATTTTCCTTGAAAGTGGCATCGCAGGTAGATGCGGTGGTCAAAAAGGCTTTTGGCACTTTGGCCTTCATCTGTCAGAGGATTGAGTCCATGTTACAGTTGTTTAAGACACATTTAGAGTATTGTGGTCAGTTTTGGGTGCCGTGTTATAAGAATGATGTTGTCAAGCTGGAAAGGGTGCGGAGAAGATTTACGAGGATGTTGCCCGGACTCAAGGGTCTGAGCTATAGGAAGCGGTTGGGCAAGGAACTCCATTCCTTGGAGCGCAGGAGGATGAGGGGTGATCATATAGCTTTGTACAAAATTGTGAGAGGAATAGATCAGGTAAATACATGGAGTTTCTTGCCCAGAGTCAGGGAATCGAGAACCAGAGGACATGGGGGAAAAGATTTAATGGGAATCTGAGGGGTAACGTTTTTGTTCACACAAAGGGTGGTGGGTGTATGGAACGAGCTGCCAGAGGAGGTAGTTGAGGCTGGGACTATCACAACGTTTAAGGAACATTTGGACAGGTACATGGATCGGACAGGTTTAGAGGGCCAAACGCAAGCAGGTGCGACTAGTGTGGATGGGACATGTTGGTCGGTCGGTGTGGGCAAGTTGGGCCGAAGGGCCTGTTTCCACACCGTATGGCTCTATGACCCGATAACGTCATCACAGAAATATTAGTTATCAGCGGAGTTACTCCAGCATTTTGTGTCTATCTTCGGTGTAAACCAGCATCTGCAGTTCCTTCCTACCCATAGAATCTTACACGTTGGAATAATGTCACCCTCATACGTCTAAACTGTAAGGAATATGGATCATACAGCCTAGCCTCTCTAGATAGGCCATCCCACTCACGCCAGGAATTAGCCGAGTCACTCAGGGCGGCACGGTGGCGCAGCGGTCGAGTTGCTGCCTCACAGGTTCAATCCTGACCGCGGGTGCTGTCTGTACGGAGTTTGCACGTCCTCCCCGTGACTTGCAATGGTCTTCTCCGAGATCTTTGGTTTCCTCCTTCACTCCAAAGTGAGGAGAGAGTTGGATAGAGCTCTAGGGGCTAGTGGAGTCAGGGGATATGGGGAGAAGGCAGGCACGGGTTATTGATTGGGGATGATCAGCCATGATCACAATGAATGGCGGTGCTGGCTCGAAGGGCCGAATGGCCTCCTCCCGCACCTATTTTCTATGTTTCAAAGACGTACATGTTTGTAGGTTAATTGGCTTTGGTATGAATGTAAAATTGTCCCTAATGTGTGCAGGGTAGGGTGGTGTTTAGGGGAGGCGATCGCTGGTCGGCACGGACTCGGTGGGCCGAAGGGCCTGTTTCCACACTGTATCTCTCAACTAAACTAAACTAGATCTAATTTGGATTGCCTCCAAAATGACAAGATCCTTTTTTTCAGGTAAGTGGGCCAGGAGTGCAGGCAGTGCATCGGTGAGTCCGTGGCAAGACCCTTCCCCAATGTTAACAACGCCTCCCTATTTTCCAGCTCCAATCCCTTGGTGACATTGGCCAAAATGCTGTCGGCCTTCCAAACTACTGGTTCGACCTACATGCTAGCTGGAGATGTTTGAGATCAAGAGAGCCAAGAGTGTTTTATTGTTATATGTGTCCCAGATAGAACAATGAAATTCTTACTTACAGAGGAACAGAATATGTAAACCTTCTTGCCTCCTCCTCAATATTAATCCCTGCACTAAACAGAATTCAAGTCACTTTTATTTCTATAGCACATTTAAAAAACAACTCTCATTGACCAAAGTGCTCTACATTGGTGGAGGTACTCGCGTTATACAACATATAATGTTGTCCTTTATTTGTCTGCTGCCCGTGGGAACTTTCTGTGTGGCCACTATTCTACGAGTGACTAATCTTTATTTGCAGAGAAGTTCTCAGAATAATCTGAAGTTGAGAAGTTCACCAGGTTAAGTATTTTTCTTTCCATAACAAGAATTATCGCCAAGCGTGTTTCCAACAGTTCAGCAGTTCACTAGTGCTTTATTTTTGTCACGTATACAGCTGCGCGGTGAAATTCGTTTTGCTTGTTATGCGCACGCGGGCGCCGCCGTTATTGCCGCCATCATTCCGCGGGCTGGACGCACCGAGACATCGCGCGCACGGTTGGTCCATGCGCCGGATGGGCCGAGCAGCAACGTCTGCAGTTGTCCTTTCCATTTCCAAATGGTCACCAATGATTTTCATCATCTTATGGGTTTTACACAGACAGTGACTCTCAGCTGAGGATATTGTTAATCTTATCTTCTGCCAGTTCTGGTTGTAGTAATTAATCAGTTTACTGTTTCAGAAATCTTTTAAAAATTCTGCATCAATTCTATTCTTTAATTATTTTTTTCTCTATTACTGTCTCCTCCCTCCTCGTGTTTCTTGCCTTGACCTCTCTCTCTCTCTCTCTCTCCCTCTCCCTCCCTATCTCACTCTCCCTCTCCCTATCTCTCCCTCCCTCTCCTTCTCTCCTCTCTCTCTCTCTCTCTCCCTCTCTCCTCTCCCTCTCTCTCCCTCTATAATCTCACTCTCTCTCCCTCTCTCTCTACCTCTCTCCCTCTCCTGCTCTCTATCTCTCCCTCTCTCTCTCTCTATCTCCCTCTCTCTCCTCCCCCCTCTCTCCCTCTCCCTGTCTCCCTCTCCCTCCCCATCTCCCTCTCCCTCCCGTTCTCTCCCCATTTCCCGTCACTCTCTAGCCTCCTGGTGCCAAGGACTATGACATCCAATATGCTGAGCTCGACACCACTGCTCTTGCCTCCTCACATCCCAGTCCTCGGACCTCCATTCACGCTGGTGGGGACCTGGTCGAGTACGCAACTATCCAGCCTAACTTACGTTAAAGCATGCCTCTCTAGGCCTTTCCCTCAGACCTTTGACCTCCAGGTACACTTCTGCACCCCCCCCCCCCCCCCGCCGTTCCTCTAAGTAATCTGATCACTGATGTAATCTGCATGCAATGCACATCAGTGGAATAGCTCCGTCACTAACTGACTTTGTGGCGCATGTTCCCATTTTATGAGCAAAGCAGTTCCAATAATTGATAATTCACACCCTTTATGCATCCGGTGTTTTCCGTCTGTGTGTGTGTGTGTGTGTGTGTGTGTGTGTGTGTGTGTGTGTGTGTGTGTGTGTGTGTGTGTGTGTGTGTGTGTGTGTGTGTGTTGTGTGATGAATGTTCAACGTTCTGCATTGGTTGCGGACCTAACCCGCTGCGTTGTGCATGGCTTACTGCAAAGTGAATCAAAGACTCTGAAAATTGTGTGCTGCGAAATCGCCTAAATAATCCATATTCCTGGTTGTCTAGCCTCGAGTCCAATTCACGGCGATGAGCTGTCACCGTATAGAAAGATACGATTTATTTTTGATCTGTTTTGAAATATCATTGCATTCTCAGCAAGGTCCGGCTGGATTTATTCATACAGAGGGCAAAGGCGAACCTTTATTCCCCCAAAGGACATTTGCCCTCTAGGTTTCTTGGTTCTGTCCTCAGGTTCTGTCCTCATTCAGCGCGATTTAATCCACTGCATATCGGTAGATTTTATGCACTAAAATGGATGTGGACTACCTTGAGCATAATTTTAAGGGTAGATTAGGACAAGCCCAGGGAGTGGTGGAAGGGAAGAATTATAGCAAATCTGAACTGAAGTGGTTGAGGACATCAGAGTAAGGTTGACAAAGTCCCTGGGTGGCACGGAAGCGCAGCGGTACAGTTGCTGCCTTTCAGCGCCGGAGACCCACGATCGATCCTGTCCGTACGGAGTTTGCACGTTCTCCCCGTGACCATGTCTCCGGGCTCTCCGGTCTCCTCCCACACTCCAAAGACGTGCGGGTTTGTAGGTCAGTTGGCCTCAGTAAAATTATAAATTGTCCCTGGTGTGTGGAGGGCAGTGGTGGTGAACGGGGATCGCTGGTCGGCACGGACTTGATGGGCCAAAGGGCCAGTTTCCACGCGGTAAAGCTGAACTGAACTAAACTAAAGGTGGGACTGGTGTAGCTGAGACACGTTGGCCGTTGTGGGCAAGTTGGGCCAAAGTGCCTGTTTCCAAGTCGCATGCCTCTGTGGCCATGAGTTGCCATGGCCCTGTTCCAACCCATCACTGGTGCTCCCAATCATGAGGAGATCTCCTTGTGTTAAATGTCAGTGGAGGAGTCTGGCAATTACTCGCTGAAAAACATCACCAGGATCAGAGGACAGAGAGTGAGCAGATGATTGAAACCTTAGAAGATCTCTTCAGCCTGTTTAGTCTGTGATCTCTCTGTCTCTCTCTCTTCATCAAGTCATCGTTACTGACAAAGATGATATCAGAATCAAGAGATTGGAACAGTCAGGAAAATCTGGACAATGGACAATAGGTGCAGGAGTAGGCCATTCGGCCCTTCGAGCCAGCACCGCCATTCAATGTGATCATGGCTGATCATCCCCAATCAGTACCCCGTTCCTGCCTTCTCCCCATATCCCCTGACTCCGCTATTTTTAAGAGCCCTATCTAGCTCTCTCTTGAAAGCATCCAGAGAACCGGCCTCCACCGCCCTCTGAGGCAGAGAATTCCACAGACTCACCACTCTCTGTGAGGAAAATGTTTCCTCGTCTCCGTTGTAAATGGCTTACTCCTTATTTTTAAACTGTGGCCCCTGGTTCTGGGCTCCCCCAACATCGGGAACATGTTTCCTGCCTCTAGCGCGTCTGTGTGCAACCTGGTTGTGGCATTTCAGATGGTCTTGGGAGGGTGGACAGTGAGGGGAACTCTGAAGATTATTTTTACCCAGAGTAGTGAGAGCATGGAATTCATTAACATGAGTGTTTGACGGCGCTGTACGGGCCTGTACTCGCTGGGATTTAGAAGGATGAGGGGGGGGCCTCATTGAAACTTACCGAATAGTGAAAGTCCTGGATAGAGAGTGGATGTGGAGAGGATGTTCCCACTAGTGGGAGAGTCGAGGACAAGAGGTCACAGCCTCAGATTAAATGGACGCACCTTCAGGAAGGAGATGAGGAGGTCAGAGGGTGGAACTCATTGCCACAGACGGCTGTGGAGGCCAAGTCAGTGGATATTTTTAAGGCGGAGATCGATGGATTCTTGATTGGGAAGTGTCAGGGGTTATGGGGAGAAAGCAGGAGAATGTTGTTGACGGGGAAAGATAGATCATCCATGATTGAATGGCGAAGTAGACTGGATGGGCTGAATGGCCTAAATCTGCTCCGAGGACTGATGAACATGCAGAGCGAATTCCATGAGTGGATGAAGGGCGTTGAATGCTCGATGAGAGGGAGGAACGGAAGAACATGCAACGGATTAGATGACGGTGGCTAGCAGGAAACTCATGTGGCCAGTTAATAATCAACGAGGAGAAGTATGGTCCACATGGAAAATAACCGTCTTGCCTATGGAAAATTATTTCTAAATCAGGGCAAGCCGACGGATGTGGAAAGCTGGTCCATGTTGCTTTCCAAGTATTATCTGCAAAGACGCCTAACGGGAAACTCAGTGTTCTTAACTTCAGAGCTCATCTGAATCACTGCCCGATCGTTGACCTCCCATCTGTTCAGCCTACAAGGAAATGTCTCATAAAATATACATGGTGGAGTTGTTAGCTGGCGTAAGAACAGCTGCCAGGCCTGGATGGCGCGTTGCTGGATCATTATCAAACTCCCGTATCCACTCAACTCTTCACTTCAGTTTACTTCAGTTTAGTTTACAGATGCGGTTTAGTGAAACAGGCGCGGAAACCCACCGAATCCACGCCGACCAGCGATCCCCGCACGCTCACGCTATTCTACAACGCACTGTGGGCCGTTTACAATTATACAGGAGCCAATTAACCTACAAACCTGCACGTCTTTGGAGTGTGGGAGGAAACCTGAGCACCCGGAGAAAACCCACGCGGGTCACTTATGAATTTATGAAGGCAGCGAGTTGTGAAATCACCTTGCTCGCAGGTTGTGGCAGCGCCTCTTTGCCATTCACCGTTGGCATCTTCCGCCAGTGGATGGTCGCTTGCTCCTAAGTCCATGTTCTAGGAGCAGAATTAGGCCATTCGGCCCATCAGGTCTACTCCACCATTCAATCATGGCTGATCTATCTTTCCCCCTCAACCCCATTCTCCTGCCTTCTCCCCAAAACCCCTGACACCCGCACTAATCAAGAATCTATCTATCTCTGCCTTAAAAATATCTGTTGACTTGGCCTCCACAGCCTTCTGTGGTAATGAATCCCATAGATTCACCACCCTCTGACTAAAGAAATTCCTCCTCATCTCCTTTCTAAAAGTACGTCCTTTTATTCTGAGGATGGCATTTTAAACTATTTAATCAGCGGGTATTGATAAGAAAAGGTAGCACAGTGACACAGCGGTACAGTTCGATCCTGACTACGGGTGCTGTCTGTACGGAGTTTGTACGTTCTCTCTCCGTGACCGCGTGGGTTTTCTCCGGGTGCTCCGGTTTCCTCCTACACTCCAATGGCCAATGGGTCTTCTGTAAAGATTGTAAATTGTTCCCAGTGTGCAGTTAGTGTTAGGTGGGCCCGAGGGCCTGTTTCCGCGCAGTATCTCTCTATCCATAATGTATGGTGAGGAGGTTCACAAAGAAGGCTTGCTCGGGAACCGGCTGGATGCAGAGGAAGGGGGACTGGAATCCGCCAGACTAGAGAGCCACAAAGGGTACATCAAAGCCCACTGTGACACTTTGGGTGCAGTGTTGAATGTGTAGAAGGGAATTCTGTACAGCCTTCAGGACTAAGAGGAAGCCTTTCAAGTGTGTGTTGTAAGCGAGATCATAGTTGACAAAAATGTAAAAAAGGTTGGCTTTGTAAGTAGCAATATATGAAAGGAGACCAAGACTGGCAGTACATGTGGATTTTCACAAGGCATCCACCAAAATGCAACACACGAGGTTAGGATGTAGGATTCTGGCTCTTTGAGAATTAGTTAACGGTCAGCAAACTGCTGAAGCCAGTGGTTTACATTCTAGTTGGTAGGTTGTAAAGTTAAGTGTTGCAAGAGGCAGTGATTTCAAAAAGGCCACTTTTTGCAATCTAGGTCAACAACCCTGAAGAAGGGTCTCAGCCCGAAACATCACCCATTCCTTCTCTCCAGAGAAGCTGCCTGTCCCGCTGAGTTACTCCAGCGTTTTGTGTCTATCTTCATGTTCTTGTTCATCTCTACCAAGTCTCCTCTCAATCGGAACCCCCACCCTTTCCAATCTAATCTTGAAGTTGGAATCTCTCACCCTGGAACCAAAGCACACGCCTTGGCCAGCTCCTTCAGATCCAGCCAACAGTGAACCAGAAACTCTTATGGAAAATTCTCGAGGACTTAGATTGTATGATTGCCGAGAATCTATTTCTGCTTAAATTGGACAACACCATCTGAACATGGGATGGTGTTTATTTGGAATTCTCTTCAGAGATTTTCTACGATTTTTAGAGGATATTCAAAACAGATCAATAGTTTGCTTGAAACTCGATGGGTTACTGCTGAATTAGGGCAAAGTGGATGCTGGATGGGGGCTTAACGGTCGGCATGGGTTGGATGGGCTGAAGGGCCTGTGTCTCTCAATGGTTCTGTGACCAAGGACCAAAAAGGACATGTGAACATTGCAGGAATATGGAGGCAAAGTGTGTTGGGGGCTCGAACAGCTCATGTTATATTTTAAGTGTTTGTACATTCATATTGTAATTCGAAAAGCCAACTCACGTGTAATAGTGATGGAGAAAAGCGCTCAGCGAATATGTGGATGTCTTTGGAGGAAATGAATCTTTTGTATCCGTTCAGAGATGATGGGACAATGATTGTAATCTTCTCTGAAATGCATGCAGCAAAGAGAAATATTCTTTCCGGTGTGTCAACCCGAACTAATCTTTCCTGAGGAATAATTAAAGGGGAATTACGCCCATGCGTTCAGTTCATCCCGGATATTAACTGGATTTCATCCATCAGCAAGACAAAAAAAAAATGTCAGTCTCAGTTCCATTGTGGCAACATTCCCTCCCTGTGCATCTCCATAAAACATAAACAACCTGGTCATAGAGTGATACAGTGTGGAAACAGGCCCTTCGGCCCAACTTGCCCACTCCGGCCAACATGTCCCAGCTACACTATAGACAACATTCGAGCCAGCACTGCCATTCAATGTGATCATGGCTGATCATCCCCAATCAGTACCCCGTTCCTGCCTTCTCCCCATATCCCCTGACTCCGCTATTTTTAAGAGCCCTATCTAGCTCTCTCTTGAACGCATCCAGAGAACCTGCCTCCACCGCCCTCTGAGGCAGAGAATTCCACAGACTCACCACTCTCGGTGAGAAAAAGTGTTTGCTCATCTCCGTTCTAAATGGCTTACTCCTTATTCTTAAACTGTGGCCCCTGGTTCTGGACTCCCCCCACCATCGGGGACATGTTTCCTGCCTCTAGCGTGTCCAAACCCTTAACAATCTTATATGTTTCAATGAGATAACCTATCATCCTTCTAAACTCCAGAGTGTACAAGCCCAGCTGCTCCATTCTCTCAGCATATGACAGTCCCGCCATCCCGGGAATTAATCTTGTAAACCTACACTGCACTCCCTCAATAGCAAGAATGTCCTTCCTCAAATTAGGGGACCAAAACTGCACACAATACTCCCACCTGCCTGTGTTTGGTCCATATCCCTCCAAACTTGTCCTATCCATGTACTTGTCTAACTGTTTCTTAAACGTTGGGATAGTCCCAGCCTCAACGACCTCCCCTAGCAGCTTGTTCCTTACACCCTTTGTGTGAAAACCTGTAGTCATAAATGGTAGGATGGTAAAATATACTGAGGCTCTCCACAGGCGATTCTAAACCTGATAGTGAGCAACTTTCATAAGATCATATGAGATCATAAGAGATAGGAGCAGAATTAAACCGAAGATAGACACAAAACGTTGGAGTAACTCAGCAGGTCAGACTGCTTCTCTGGAGAAAAGGAATTGGTGTTGTTTCATTTTGGGTCGAGTCCCTTCTTCAGACATTTCAGAAGAAGGGTCTCAACCCGATAGGGCACCTATTCCTTTTCTCATAGAAAGACAGAAACATGAATTCATAATATCACAGTTATCTTCTTTGGTTTAGAGTTCATGAGTTCATGGGTTCTAGGAGCAGAATTAGGCCATTCGGCCCATCAAGTCTACTCCGCCATTTAATCATGGCGGATCTATCTTTCCCTCTCAACCCCTTTCTCCTGCCTTGTCCCCGTAACCTCTGATATCCGTACTAATCAATAACATTTTTGTGGGATGTGGGAATGATCAAACAGGGTAGATGTTAAGGGTGATTTTGAAGGGGGAGAGAGAGGTGAAGAGCTTCAGAGAGGAGATTCCAGAGCCTGGGAGCTTGGCATCTAGCTGAGGAGTGGGGCCAACTCTAGATACATAGGGGCCAGAAATGGTGGCGGGTACACAGAAAGGATGTAGAGCCAGAGGGCAAGGTGAGGCTGGGGAGTCCCTGGTGAATCCCAATGTGCTGCAGCCCAGTGGCAAAACGCAGCCCGCCCCAAACAAACGTGTTTCACCATCCAAGCAAATCTGTCTCTGCATTTAGCAATAAAGAACAGAACATTTACTCTGCAACCCATCTCCCTGGTTGCATTCACTGGTGAATGAGCAAATATACGGCTCTTACAATGTGTGAGTGTGTGAGAGAGAGAGTGTGGGAGAGCATGTGAGTGGGTGAGGTGTGCGCGCCTGCATGCGTGAGTGAGTGAATGAATGTGAGAGAGAGTGTGACAGAGAATGAGTGAGTGAGTGTGTGAGAGAGTGAGAGAGTGAGTGTGACAGAGAATGAGTGAGTGAGTGTGAGAGAGTGAGAGAGTGAGTGCGAGTGTGACAGAGAATGAGTGAGTGAGTGAGTGAGTGAGTGTGAGAGAGTGAGTGTGAGTGTGACAGAGAATGAGTGAGTGTGTGAGTGAGTGTGAGAGAGTGAGAGAGTGAGTGTGACAGAGAATGAGTGAGTGAGTGTGACAGAGAATGAGTGAGTGAGTGTGTGAGCGAGTGTGAGAGAGTGAGTGTGAGAGAGTGAGTGTGAGAGAGTGAGTGTGAGTGTGAGAGAGCGAGTGAGAGTGTGACAGAGAGTGAGAGCGAGTGAGTGTGAGTGAGAGTATAACAGAGTGAGTGTGAGAGTGAGTGAATGAGTGTGACAAAGAGTGCGTGTGAGAGTGAGTGGATGAGTGACAGTGTGACAGGGAGTGAGTGAGTGAATGTGAGAGTGAGAGTGAGTGTGAGAGAGAGTGAGAGTGAGTGAGTGTGAGTGCGTGTGTGCAGCCCCAGCCATGCACAAGCCGGTGGTCACATGGCAGAATAGTGAGTGGGGTTGGTATCAGCCTCTCCTGTGGAGCAGAGCAGTCGCGCTGTGAGCTTGGACCCCAGCCAGAGTTAAGGGGCGACCTAATCCCCGAGTTCTGGCGAGTTTGCCCTCGACTCGTACTCGCAGCATGGTCGACACGAGGTCGTAGGAGGTCTTCGTAACTCTCCTTCATGCTCGAGAGTGGTCTCCGCGTACTCGAGGCCTCCGCTAGGTCACGTTAAAAAATGCCCACGAGTAAGAAAAGGTCGTCATGGAAAGAATCGATACTTTTTATTACTCGTAGGTTTAGTCGTAGTAAGTCGGCATGTTAGTCGTAGGTAATGGAGGGTAGTCGATGATAGTCTTCATCATAGTCGAAGAGAGGTCGAAGAGAGGTCGAAGGATGTGATCTTCACTCTCCACTATTCGGTGTCCAATTTTCCCAAAGTTAGTCGTAGCTAGTCTTCAACATAGTCGAAGGAGGTCTTCAACATGTCATTTTTTCAAACTCTCCTAAACTCGCCAATTAGGTTGCCCAAGTGGGACAGCCCCTTTGGTGATCCCCGTGGTCAGGATCATCTGTCTGTTGTGTAAATGGACCTCTGTTGAGGAATGTTGCTCAACTTGCTGAAGCGGAGCGCAGTGAGAGCAGCTTCTGAACTGTGGCCTGTCTTTCCTTCCACAGTACAATGGGAATCGCTATGAAGAACTATCGGATGAGGATGAATACGTGAGCAGCCAGCACGGTTACCATGACGACTACTTGGAGCAACTCCACCCTATTTATAATAAGTTATCGTATAGAGCACCGGACCCTCCCCGCCACGCTGGTGCCGCTCACAGGGGCCCCACGCCTGGCTCCCGTGCACCCTTCATCTACCCTAAAGAACAGTATGTGTAAATGACTGTCGCTGCCTAGCCTTGCGGGTACAGCACTGAGCCCACTGTCTAGCAGAAAACCCCCCTCTCTCAGACTTTGGCCGTCAAGCCACTTAACCCTTTGTTAACCCACGGGACCCACGCTTTGTTTCACCCCCGCCACCCCCCTACCCCCGCCCCCCCCCGCCGTGGCACTCAAAGGGGGAACAGTTCCGCCGCACTGGTTTTGAAAGGGTTAACTCTGCGATTTGCCCTCGCGGTTGTGGTATTAATGTCAACTCCATCACAAACACTTGCAAACCTCTCCTGCCCTTAAAGCGCTTCTATTCTACAGCCGGTGTGATGCCTCAGGCCTACTGGCGGGGGGTGTTGGTTGGCACAGGCATGGGGTGGGGGGGGGGGGAGCAAGTAGGGGCTTCGCTCAGGGTGGGGGTAGGGGGGAGGGGGGGGAATGTTGAAAGTTGTCCGTGCCGTTTCATATTGTTCTTGCGTAAGTGATGGTGGATATACAATGCTGCTGCCGCTGGCGTTGAGGCAGTGCGTCTGATCTAACATCACAGGCAGAAATATCTGCTGGAAAGCCAGGTATTCTTGTTTTGTTGGGTCCCATCACTGCCCCCCATTGAACACTGGCCGGCCATCGGCCAGCGGTGGGTGATCCCTGTCCGATGGTGAACTCTCGTCTAGTGGAGGGCTGGGTTTAATGGATATCTGTCTGAGTCCACTGTTAACCTCCTCTCTCCCAGTAGCTGGTTGTGATCCCCCCCCCCCCCCCCCTCCCCGTATTGTGATGATGGTTGGCCCCTCCTAATGATCATGACTGACCCAGCGTTCCCTCGTGCTTATCTGCTTCTGTATGTGAGCCGTGAACCATCATTGTATTTCCGACCCTGCGGGGAGCGGGGGAGCTTGTGAAGGTGGCTTCCTCTGGGCTGGAGGGCCGTTGACCACACAGAGGAAAGTCTGCAGGAACCCCCACCCCCTTCACACAGCAGCCCTGATGCTAATATTCACATTGCACTCTGAAAAGACAATCGGTGGGGTGGGGTGGGTGGGGGGGGGGGGGGGGGGGCGGTGTTAAGGCCTGGATGCGAAAACGGACCCTGTAATCTCTCAACATCATGTTCAATCTGGAAAACCAAAACCTTCCACAGGAAGAGAAAAAGCAGGAAAGAAAATGGCCATTTGCCTTGCCCTGAGGCCTGAACTGAGTGTGTTTACTGGTGGGAGGCGATGCGGCAGATATAGGTGGGACCCACCCACAGAGGGAAGTAGAACGGAAGGCACTGATGAAGAGAACAGGAGAACAAGAGTAAATGGCAAGGAGCCAAAATAATTAGCTGTATAATTTCCTGAATGTTTACAGGACATGGCTCAGGAGAGTGACTTTTAACCAGTGGGGGGTAAAGAGAGGGGCCAATGATTCTTTAACTCGTTCACCCCATGGGGTGACTTGACTCTCGTGTTTACCATCCAGCACTTGCTTGGTCATTTTCAGAGGGCAGTTAAAAATCAACCTTGTCGTGGAGCGAGCGTGGGGTCACATTCGGGCCCGGGTCCACCAAGGATGGTCATTTCCGTTCCCCGATGGTTAAAACACTCAGCTTTTCGTCAGCAGCCTTCTCAGCCCACCTCTTCTGAGAGCTCCGACAGGCCGCAGGACACAGGTCCCAAGGGCAGGCTCTGCCTCCAGCACCTCACCTAATGCCCCTGTCCCACTTAGGAAACCTGAACGGAAACCTCTGGAGACTTTGCCCCCCACCCAAGGTTTCCGTGCGGTTGCCGGAGGTTTTTGTCCTCCGGCAACCACCTTCAACTAGCATCGCAACCGGCTTCGACTAAAAAGTCGTTTAAAACGGAAACCGCTTTCGACCATTAGGGAGGCTGACAAAAGCCTCCGGGAACCGCACGGAAACCTTGGGTGGGGCGCAAAGTCTCCAGAGGTTTCCGTTCAGGTTTCCTAAGTGGGACAGGGGCATAACCCTCCCGCATTTGCAGAGCCACTCAGGAGATTCTACCAGGTTGTTCCACCCAGGGGGCGCCGGTCCTGTCCCCCTCGCCCTCACCATCCAGACTGTTGGTGGGCCTGGACACTCTTTGTTCAGCCTGGTCCTCTCTCCTCCCCACCCACCCCTCCCTCCCTCCCTCCCTCCCTCCCTCTTCAGGGAATCGATGCATTATCACTGGTAGACAAAAGTGCTGGAGAAACTCAGCGGGTGCAGCAGCATCTATGGAGCAAAGGAAATAGGCAACGTTTCGGCCCGAAACCCTTTGGGTTTCGGCCCGAAACGTTGCCTATTTCCTTTGGGTTTCGGCCCGAAACGTTGCCTATTTCCTTCTCTCCATAGATGCTGCTGCACCCGCTGAGTTTCTCCAGCACTTTTGTCTACCTTCGATTTTCCAGCATCTGCAGTTCCTTCTGACACACGATGCGTTTAACAACACACTGTTGCCCCAGATGAAGTCCATGAAGACAGACCTGAGATTGAGACAGAAGTCGCTCTGGACCATGTGGCTCAGTAGGGCACTAGCTAATCTAGAAGCACTTTGTCAAGCGTTACTTTAATGATGAAAATATTCTCTATTTAGACTCGTGCATATTATGTCAGTTTATAGTTTAATGACTCCAAATTTTACTCAAATACTTAAACAAAGGTTTGGTTTGGAAAATGTCACGTTAGAGAGAGATTTGAGGCATTTCTGGATTGTTTTGAACCAGTCTGGTGACGAGACGGTTTTGCCAGTTTTATCTGGCATGATGTACAGTGTAACAGTCTGGAGATGTGAATCAACTAAACTCTTACTAAGGTCATCCCTCCTTTAACTACGTAACAATTGTACTTTTTTTAAATTATTTTTTTGCATCTTCGATACAAAGAAAATGAGAAAACAAGCTATTCTTAGAATAGAAGTCTTGCCTCTTAAATAGCTTTCCATGTTAATAGAATCATAATTTCCCCAAACTCCTTTTCAGTCACTTCTATTATACAGAATCTAAATATATTTCAAATCTGCTCCGACTATCCTATGATATAATCAAAAATGATCAAATCCCTATTGCGTTCACTTATACTGCATGGAAAGTCAATAATTCAAACCCATTTTCAAAAGCCATCCTAGTCTGTGGACTGGAATTGAATTTCATGAAACCAAACCCTTCCCAAATACTCCCTTCGGGTAAAATGCAATGGACCCAGCCCCTTACTTCTGCAATTTGCAGGATCCATCACAAGGACTCTCTTTGGAAAGAATTCTAATGGACCAAATATCCTCCCTTTCCCTTGAATAGAATTCCAATTTTCTATTATTGCACTTTGATGTAAAACTCCTGAACTGCCACCTTGCTCTGAAACCCGTTTTCAGATCTACGCACTATGTCAAATGTAGGCTTTATGAATAGGCAACATGCCAAGTGTCTTGCGCGCAGAATGCATAATCTCTTTCTCTCTCTCTCTCGCTCTCTCTCTCTCCAGATAGATTCTTGCAGCTTTTCCTTCTGCAGGGGCTGGTTTTCAATCTTACGTTCAGACACACCGTTAAAACATAAAGATCGATTAAAAGATAGCACACTCACATTCACTCTTAAAACAAACCAAATACTTAGCCATAAAAAAATATTGCGCTGGACATATATTTCGCAGGCACCTTTCACTTTACAAGACTCGATCCCGAAAGCGCATTAACTATAGAGGACCAGGGTAGATAAATGGACAATAAAAGCAGTAGATGCCACAAATATTGAGCAGATCAGACTGCTCCTTTGGAGGGGAAGACAAGCAAAGTCTCAGGTTAATGGAAGGTCATCAACCTGAAGTATTAACCCCGTTTCCATCCACATTGTCACTGAGCAATTTTAAGGCAGATTTTTAGTATCTGCAGTTCTTTGCTTTTCAATTGCACACAAACCTAGAGCAGGAATTAGGAAACAAGTCACAGAAACAGTGGAAAAGACTGAGATATTCACAAGAGTGTGTGATGCTCTGACATATTTCCTATCATTCAAGGAGGAGTGCCTGGAAATTGGGTTTCCACCTATTTTAACACATTAATCAGGCACTGTTTTGCATAAATGCAAAATTAAGAGGCTTGAAATAAAATAGCAACATCGGGACATCTTTACATTAAAACTAGACCTGAGGTTTCCTCCCGCTAGGAAACCCAAGCATCGGGGGTAAACCAGGCAACCGAGGCTTATTTATGGGGTGACTCACAGGAAGCGGTCTCCTTGGAACCCCCAGCCATGGGGACGCAGGCTGAAGGTAACGCACTGAAGCCTCTGTCACGATTGCTGGCAATGAGATACATTTAAATACATTACAATGACTGAGTAGAGGATTTATGACGTGTAAAAAAACATTGCCCAGCTCTTTAAACGTCGCCTATCTCCTTCGCTCTTTAGATGCTGCTGCACCCGCTGAGTTTCTCCAGCTTTTTGTGTACCCCTTGCCCAGCAGGGGAGGTTTTCAAGCACAGCTTGATTCACAGCGTTTAATATTTCACCGAGATTTAAATTCAAAGGTCATAGACTATGTACTTTTGATCCAGTTTATGCCGGTAAATGCTAAATAGGTATTGTGCACGTTGATGATGTCATCACGACTGGAAATTGACGCCTGCATTGCGAAAGCGCCCGGTTCTTTTTTTTCCGATCAACATTCAATCTCCATGGAAGGGGGGACAAAGATTCAGGACAGGTGGCGCAGTGGCAGAGTTGCTGCCGTACGGGGCATAGACCCGGGTTCGATCCCGACTACGGGCGCTGTCTGTGCGCAGTCTGTACGTTCTCCCTCTGCCCACGTGGGTTTTCTCCGGGTGCTCCTGTTTCCTCCCACACTCCAGAGACGTACGGGTTTGTAGGTTAATTGGCTTGGTAAATTTGTAAATTGTTCCAAGTGTGTGTAGGATAGCGTTAATGTGCGGAGATCACGGGTTGGCATGGGCTCGGAGGGCCGAAGGGCCTGTTTCCGCTCTGTATCTCTAAACTAAACTAAACATGTGTTTATTCGTCCAATTCATCCAGGGACCCTATTCTAATTCCAAATGTCATAGTCACACAGTGTGGAAACAGGCCCTTCGGCCCAACTTGCCCACACCGACCAACATGCCCCATCTACACTAGTCTCACCTGCCTGCGTTTGGCCCGTATCCTTCTGAACCTGTCCTATCCAAGTACCTGTCCAAAGGTCTTTGGCAATTACATTTATTCTTCTGAAGAAGGGTCTCGACCCAAAACGTCACCCATTCCTTCTCTCCAGAGTTGCTGCCTGACCCGCTGAGTTACTCCAGCTTTTTGTGTCTATCTTCCGTTTATTTTTCCATTAGTGAGGTCCAGCACTGAATACATCGGACACACTCAACAAACTGTTCTGTGCCAGCAAAGCCCTTCCATTCTCACCACCTTCCTCCCACTGGCCTCCACGTAGAGCCAGCAATACTGGATCGAGAACTGGATTGTTACTCTCCCTACTGCCGCAGCTCCACAAGCTATCTTTGAACCGGTTTCAAAGGGGAGTACAAAATCCAAAGAGTACAAGGTTTTAATTAAAGATCCTTTAATACACGCGGGGTGACGCCTGTTTGGCCGTGAGTAGTCGCCCAAAGAGTCGTACCATTTTCTGGTCGCCACTGGATTTTCAACATGTTGAACATTTTCGGCCACCTGCTGCGACTATGACGGGTGCCGGCAAGTGGCCGGAAAAAATCGCGCAAATTAGGTGCAGGGGCAGGCCATTCGGCCCTTCGAGCCTGCACCGCCATTCAATATGATCATGGCTGATCATCCAACTCAGTATCCCGTACCTGCCTTCTCTCCATACCCCCTGATCCCTTTAGCCACAAGGGCCACATCCAACTCCCTCTAAAATATGGCCAACAAACTGGCCCCAACTACCTTCTGTGGCAGAGAATTCCACAGATTTACCACTCTCTGTGTGAAAAACAATTTTCTCATCTCGGTCCTAAAAGACTTCCCCCTTATCCTTAAACTGTGACCCCTTGTCCTGGACTTCCCCAACATCGGGAACAATCTTCCTGCATCTAGCCTGTCCAACCCCTTAAGAATTTTGTAAGTCTCTATGAGGTCCCCCCTCAATCTTCTAAATTCCAGCGAGCACGATTGTTGGAAAATTTGTCCCCAAACATTAACCCTCCTCTGGCCCTGTATCTGAATAATTTCACACATATGTTAGAAACCTATTGCGTTGGTTGCATGAACAACTGTGCAATGGCTCTGCCGGACAACTCAACGTTAGCGCAGCAAGCCAGAGAGCAACGTTAGCGCAGCAATCCTCTGCAGCTGGTGCAGTTCGGTTTAGTTTATTGTCACGTGTACTGAGGTACAGTGAAGCGCTTTTACTGCGTGCTACCCAGTCAGTGGAGAGACCAATACATGATTACAATCGAGCCGTTCACATTCAAAAGGTACAGAATGTGAAAACGCACGCCTCCAGATTCAGGGACAGTTTCGTCCCAGCAGTTATCAGGCAACTGAGTCATCCCACCACAGCCAGAGAACGGTCCTGAACCACTGTCTCCCTGATTGGCGACCCTCGGTCTATCCTTGTCAGATTTTACTGGCTTTACTTTGCACTAAACGTTATTCCCTTATCGTGTGTCTATACTCTGGAAATGGCTCGATTGTAATCATGTATTGTCTTTCTGCTGACTGAAGAGCACGCAACAAAAAGCTTTTCACAGAGCCCACATCCTTCCATTCCCAGCACAGTCATATATCTATCCAAAAGTATTTTATCTGCTTCAGCTACCACCGCCAGCCATCGTTCAGGCACTCACCACCCTCCGTGTAAAACAAACTTGCCCCGCACATCCCCTTTGGACTGTGCCCATGTGGTATTTGAGTTGCGGAGGCTCTATTACAGAAGAAGCATGTTACACATTGAACGAGCTCACCATTATCAAGAAGGGTCTCGACCCGAAACGTCACCTAGTCCTTCGCTCCACAGATGCTGCTGCACCCGCTGAGTTTCTCCAGCATTTTTGTCTACCTTCGATTTTTTTCAGCATCTGCAGTTCCTTCTTAAACACCGTTATCATTGAGTGTGTAACGCACAACTGATCAGTTTGTAACATGCTGAGGGTGCTTGGGGCTCTGTCTCGCCCACAATCAGTGATTCACACAGATAGGGTGCACACGTCTCTTTGCATTTACATCCACCAAACATTCCTAAAAATTGGATTTTGCCATTATCTCTTAACTTGATCAGCGCGGAGTTTAGCGCTAAAGGCTAATCAGGTACTCTCCAACATTTATAAAACTGGACAAATTTAAAGGGCCCGACCCACTGTACGAGGTAATTCAAGAGCTCTCTCTCCCGAGTTTCCCCTGATTCGAACTCGGGGAATTACGGTAATGGCCGCTCGTCGGTACTCGGGGCTCTCGTGGACATTTTTCAACGTGTTGAAAAGACTTCACGAGCTTACTGCGTTTCCCGAGTACCTGCCGTTAGCGTTACGAGCCGCTAAGAGACGTCCCCGAGCTCCGACGTACCCGCCACGTACATTCTACGTGCTTACCACGAGTTTGATTTTTTTTTTGAACTCGGGAGAGCTCTTGGGTAAACTCGTACAGTGGGACAGGCCCTTAACTCTTAAAGGTTCATTTTCACAATGTTTCTAAAAACGTGACCAAGAGGATCTTCCTGTGGAGATTGCTGGTACCCAGTCAGCAGACATAGGTGTTGGCTGTTCACTAAATATGTCACAAGGCCAGAACCACCATCTAGGCAATCGTTTTTGAAGACAATCAGCATGTAACTCACTGCGGTGCCTGTTGCAACGAGCTATCCAAAGCCACAACACACTGTCCTAAAGGAGAACAAACCATTGACTAGAAACATAGAAAATAGGTGCAGGAGTAGGCCCTTCGAACCAGCACCGCCATTCAATATGATCATGGCTGATCATCCCAAATCAGTACCCCGTTCTAAAGAGTTAAAGAAGGAACTGCAGATGCTGGAGAATCGAGGGTTACACAAAAGGCTGGAGAAACTCAGCGGGTGCAGCAGCATCTAAGGAGCGAAGGAGATAGGCGACGTTTCGGGTCGAGACCCTTCTTCAGACTGGTCAGGGATCAGGGAAACGAGAGATATAGACGGTGATGTGGAGAGATAAAGAACAATGAATGAAAGATATGCAAAAAAGTATCGATGATAAAGGGAACAAGCCATTGTAAGCTGTTTGTGGTGTGAAAATGAGAAGCTAGTGCGACTAGGGTGGGGGAGGGAGATAGAGAGAGAGGGAATGCCAGGGCCCGAGGGCTGAGGGAGAGGGGGGAAGGGGAGGAGACAGCAAGGGTTAACAGAATTGAGAAAATTCAATATTCAAGCCCAGAGGATGCAGACTCCCCAAGCGGAATATGAGGTGCTGTTCCTCCAGCTTGCGGTGTTGCTCACTCTGGCCGTGGAGGAGGCCCAGGACCGAGAGGTCGGATACGGAATGGGAGGGGGAGTTGAAGTGCTGAGCCACCGGGAGGTCGGCTTGGTTATTGCGGACCGAGCTTTCCCCCATATCCCTTGATTCCGTTTGCCTTAAGAGCTAAATCTAACTCTCTCTTGAAAACATCCAGTGAATTGGCTTCCACTGCCTTCTGTGGCAGAGAATTCCACAGATTCACAACTCTCTGGATGAAAACGTTTTTCCTCATCTCAGTCCTAAGTGGCCAACCCCTTATTCTTAAACTGTGTGACCCCTGGTTCTGGACTCCCCCAACATGGGGAACATTTTTCCTGCATCTAGCCTGTCCAACCCCTTAAGAATTTTATATGTTTCTAAACGATCTCCTCTCATCCTTCTAAACTCCAGTGGATACAAGCCCAGTCGACCCATTCTGTCAGTCCCGGACTATCTCCCTGTGTTATGCCAGCATGTAAGACATTCCAATTGTGAAATGATACAATAGATTGTTGAATTCCCCAGGAACATCCACACGCTCACACACGTGACAAACATGAATGTATTGTCCGCTTGTCTGTGGTTGCCATCTCCCCGCCAACAATGATCGATTCTACATTTCCCTTCATCGCCATTCCCTTTGTCCTGTAACACCTCACAGGGATGCAAAGAGTGGAACTGGTAGGGTGGGGGGGGAGGGAGGGTTGGGGGAGAGGAGGGGACGGAGGGAATGCAGGAGTTATTTGAAATGAGAGAAATCAGCGTTCATACCGCATATCTTTGGAACACTTGCAATTGCCTCCTTCCTTGTGTTCCTTGTATCTCCCTCTCCCTCGACATCCGTCTGAAGAAGGGTGTCGACCCAAAACGTCACCCATTCCTTCTCTCCTTAAGGGCCTGTCCCACTTTCACGACTTAATCCAAAAACCTCTGCCGAGTTTAAAGGACCTAAAAATAAAAAAATCAAGATTTTGGTAATCCGCAAACTCCTACGGCCTTCCACGAATATGCTCACCAACTGGAGTGACAGAGGTCATGTGCTGATGTTGATTTAAGCTTTTTCTTTCACTCACCTTTTTTTCTCTGTCCAGCTGCCGAGCTACGAGTAACCACGAATATCTACCAGTGCCCACGACTACCCTCACAGCCCACAAACTAACTACGAGTAACAAGTTGCACTTTTTTCATCCCAACTATTTTTTTACTCATGGACATTTTTCATCGGGCTGGAAAAAATACGTCCCGACTTACCTGATGCCCCGAGCACCTACGGTTGGCATAACGAGCCGCTACGATATATCTACCAACTCCTACGGACTCGTTACGAACATTCTGCGAGTTTGAATCATGGGGAAACGTGGGCGAATTCGTGAATTACCTCGTGAAAGTGGGACAGGCCCTTTAAATGCCCCCTGTCCCGCTGAGTTCCTCCAGCATTTTTGTGTCGATCTTTCGGTTTTAAGCCAGCATCTGCAGTTCCTTCCTCCGCAGAAATGTGTTCATATTCCTCACTCTCTCCATTACAAACGCTACGTTAAACTGAACATCTGAAGAAGGGTCTGGACCCGAAACGTCGCCTATCTCCTTCGCTCCTTAGATGCTGCTGCACCCGCTGAGTTTCTCCAGCCTTTTGTGTACCCTCGATTCTCCAGCATCTGCAGTTCTTTCTTTAACAGTTAAACTGAACATCCCAGGTCCTGTAAATTCCCACAAACCGAATATGTCCCAGATAGAACAATGGCATCCTTGCAGCAGCGCCACAGAATATGTGAACATAGTACACTGTAAACAACATAATAAACGAGAACAAAGGTCCAGTGTGGAGATATGTACACATACTCACACACACACATATATATATATATATATATATATATATGTGTTCAAGAAAGAACTGCAGATGCTGGAAAAATCGAAGGTAGACAAAAAAGCTGGAGAAACTCAGCGGGTGAGGCAGCATCTATGGAGCGAAGGAATAGGTGACGTTTCGGGTCGAGACCCAGAAGGGTCTCGACCCGAAACGTCGCCTATTCCTCGCTCCATAGATGCCTTCCGAGTCTCGACCCGAAACGTCGCCTATTCCTTCGCTCCATAGATGCTGCCCCACCCGCTGAGTTTCTCCCGCATTTTTGTCTGCAGGGTGAGGCAGCATCTATGGAGCGAAGGAATAGGCGAGACCCTCCTTCAGACCAGTCTCGAAATATATACGTGTGTGTGAGGTTGCTACAGAGCACCCACCACACACCCCACCTTTTCCATGGACCCACACAATGACACAACCACCGTGCCAACACGCCAATGAACTGGTTGTGCGAACAGATTATAAAATGTTCCTCCATTCTCCTTGATAGTGAGACTGCACGACTCCCACACCTCTTGCCAAAATCACACTCTCCGATTGTCATCCTGCCAGCCGTCACTCTGGGATAGTTCACCAGGGTCCCTGTTTTGGGATCACTCGGTGCTTAGCTCTGCAGGACCATTTTACCATCTTGTGATGGTTTCTCCAGAGACACTCTCAGTCCAAGTATCTCATTGCCACTGTTATATAATATTTGCTTCTCAGTGAAATAAATGTGTATGCAGCTATTTGCTGGTGGACTCCCAATCACGTAACACTGGGACTTGAAAACGCTCTTCCAGTCCACGGTGGTGTATTCTTGGTTGAGAATATCAACACGCATCTCACTTTTTAACTTTAGGAATATAGTCTAGAAACAGGCCCTTCGGCCCATCGAGTCGGCGCCGACCAGCGGACACCCCGTACACTAGTACTATCCTACACACGCGAGGGACGATTCACAGTTAACAGAAGCCAATTAACCTACAAACTATTACTTCTTTGGAGTGTGGGGGGGAAGCCGGAGCACCTGGAGAAAACCCACGCAGGTCACGGGGAGAACGTACAAACTCCATACAGACAGCGCCCGTAGTCAGGATCAAACTCGGGTCTCTGGCGCTGTGAGGCAGCGACTCTACCGCTGCGCCACTGGGCCGTCCTATGCTTCTCAATTAATAAGATTATTTTGAGTTGATTTCCATTATTGTCATCTCCAGATGTGCAATACGCTCTGTTCAACGCTTTCAACCCATTTCCAACTCTTCATTGTCCATTTCCAAATTAAATGGCACTCCCATTTTTGCCTCTTGAGTCTGAGGCAAGCAAGGCCTACCATCATATCCTCCTGGTCCTTTCACCAGGGCATTGTGTCCCCACACTCTGCACCCAGACCTGATGCAGTTCTAGCACCAGACTATCTTGAATGGACAATCCAAGTGTCCTGTAATATTTATTACAAGGCTTCCAGTCTTGGCAACCCATATGATCTTTCGTCTATCA